>PVJO010001503.1:0-170645 GCA_004026905.1 Hystrix cristata | reverse complement strand
CTGCTTTTCCCCTTCTTTCTTTCTAGTACTTCTCTCCTCTGCTCACCATCCTCCTTTTATATAATATCTATTACACCTCTTTGTCCTTATTTACAATTATGGTCTCTCAAGAGAAAGAAATAAAAGGAATAAAGATAGGAAAGGAAGAAGTGAAACTATCGTTATTTGCGGATGACATGATACTCTACATAGAAGACCCAAAAAACTCCACCAAAAAACTACTGGATTTAATACTAGTTTTTACACAGACATTCTTTAATTGATTAGCATACTTACATGTAGAGTTGAGCAGGAATCTGACCTAAAGCTTAGGGCGATAAAGGAAACAGACACAAAATAAAAACACAGATGCTGAGATTTATACTGCTTTTAGTTACCCACTGGGCATCTGCAGGCTCAAGTGAAGAGTCAGTGCTTTTTAGCACAAGAAATCACTCATCACAGTGACTCAGCATTGTTTTATAACCACTAAAATTACATTTTAAAGAAGGTACTCCATGCCCTAGAATCTCACATCTGGGGATTGATTATTGAGAAGTTAATTTATCACGATCAGAAATCTTGAACTGAATTGGGCAAGAGGCGAGGGAAAGGGAGAGAGAGAAGAAGGAAGGAAGAGGAGGGAGGAGGGATGAGGAAGGAGGGAGGAGAGGGGAAAGGGGGAGAGAGAGAGAGAAAGAAAGAGAGAGAGAGAATTATAAAAGCAAAAGAATTTCTCACGGTCCCCCAGCAGAAGAGCAGAGCCAGGCTCAACGGGAGGCTGAATGTCCTCTCTGTTTCCACTGCATGGCCTCTTTCCCCTGCTTCTCTTCCAGGTCTGCTTCATTCCCCTTTTCTCTGCACTCTGGTCTTTTCTGCCTGGCTGTACCTTCAGCTTTCAGTTTACATGCTCTCCTCTCCCCAAAATATCAGCAAAGGCCCAGCTAACTTAGAGACTCAATTTAAAGTTTACAGCTTAAATCAGATGTCCAATTAACTCCGCCTATCCAGTTAACTATGGCCAACAGCATAGGTCACAGGTAACCCAAAGACAACCTGTAGGGGTCTTCTTTACTGGGGTGGAGGACGCAGGCTGGGCAGATGTCTCCAGAGCTGCCCACTACACAAGGCATTCCCATAAACACAAGCGGGTGGATTCTCTCCTCTTCCTCTTTCAGAAAGTACCTTTGGAGTTTATGTACAACTTCAGAGAAAAAACATGTATTGCCCATGAAACTAGGACTTGAGGCCTCCAAGTCCCTTCTCCAAGACCCATATCATACAGTTGGCAAAATGCCTTTGCTGTCCTCAGGTTGTCGCCCATTTCTCAGTATTTTGGCCTTGAGCCACTCCCAGCAGCTCCAGCTCCACCCCCACCCCACAACCAGCTCTGTTTCCTTGTTGTTGGCCCCTTTCTTGCTGCAGCTAACCCCAGCTGATGTGCTTATGATGGTTAATCGGTCAGATTCACTCACCCAGCAATATTTATTGAGTGCCCATGCTGTGCGAGCCCCACGTTGGGGGCCAGCAGTGTGATGCAAACAACACAGCCATGTCCTCACAAAGCTGACTGGCTAGTGATCTGTGTGGACCCTAAGAGAGAGAGAATCCTTGGAAGGGCTTGCTGAAAACTGGGGTCCATGAGACTGTGTCCAGTGCTGACTTCCTGATGATTATAAATGCCTCCTGAGTCTTTTCTCAGAGTCGAGTCGAGTCGAAGTCTACACGGCCTGCCACTTTGCAGTCCATTGGATCATTTTGTACTCTGCTCCTCCAGTTGTTAGTCAGTCCCCACCCAGTAAAAACACCATTCGCGTGTAGCTCCCTGAAGCTCATCCCTGCTCAGCTCATGGCTCTCCCAGCAACTGCTGGCTGAGTCCATTCCTACTGTCGGGCCCATGCTGTGTGGCTCCCACAGAGGGGCCGTGACCTGCGGCGTTTCTCATTACACAGATTAGCTTGAGACATGCCGCACATATATGGGAACAGTGTGTTAGCTCCAAGTGTGGTAAGATAAACCTTCTGTAGAAAGGAGGGAGGGGTTTTTAAGAGGGAAGGAGGGCAGGGGAAAGGGAGGAGTTTAGAAGCCGAAAAGGATTGAGCCCCTGGAATGTTCAGAGGGGGCAGGCTGGTGACTGGTAAGAAGAAAGGAAGGTTCACACCTACTGGCAACAGTAATAATAGAGATATCACTTACTGAGTGACTGGTGTATGCCAAGCACTGTGCCAGATACTTGACATATATATTACTTTGCCTAATCACCACCACAATCCAGGGAGGCAGGTGTGATTATTCCCACTTAATAAAAGGGAAAGCTGAGTCTCAAAGAGCCTAATACCTTGCCAAGACCCTATTCATCGGAATTAGCAGATCGGAAGTTGAACCCAGGTCTGGACTCTTAAGAAACATTAATAGAGTCCCTCTGGCATCCTTGGCAATCTTTCTTTGGGTGTCGAAGTCATCCAAACCCCTGACTTGGTGTGGATGGCAATAGCTGTTCAGTAGCACTAGGCGGGGCCAGGCCATCCTCAGCCACAGTGCAGCTCAAGCTGTGGCGCCCAGGATCCTCAGGGGCTGCCCCTCACTGACCACTAAGGCAGAGACTCCTGGGCCACTCTGCTGCAGGGTGTCTGTGTGATGGTAGTTTTGCTCGAACCCCAGGGTTCCATGCATGACTTTGTTCTTATTTTCTCAGCTTTAAAATGTGCATCCTCAAGCCGGATGTATGAAGTTGGCCATTGAGTCAGTTGACCGGGTGATGTGGGGTGGAGTCAGGAGATGCTGGTTCTCCCCTGAGGTCCACTAACCTAAGTTGGGGCCTGCCAATCTTCTGTGATGTAAACTAGATCTGAGTTTTTCTCGTTTGTGAAATGAACGGTTGGGACTTGACCTTCACTAAGCTCCCTCTTAGCTCTAAGACTTAGTGAATTCAGGATTTGTAGCTCCTTGGAGCAGCCGCCTGCTCAGTGACCTCTAATCAACCTTGGCACATTCTAAGTACTCAGTAAGCACTTGCTGGACCAAACCCAGGAGATTAGGAGTTTCTCAAAGGAGCAAAATAATTCCCCAGTGGGGTTCACCACACACCCTGAAGCGGCCAGTTCCTGCTGTGCTGGGGGCCCTCAGAAAGCATTCATCGAGGGGTACATTTGATACTTTGTTTTAGAGGTGGAAAACAGACTAGGAGTCTGGGTTTCAAGCTGGGAGAGGAGAGAGACCAGCTCTTTGGAACACTATTGACCAAACATTGTTTGCTGTGAAATGTGAGGCCCCACAGCCAACACTTCCCTCCAACAGCCCCACCTCTACCCTGGGACAGTGGCTGCAAATGGGGCCCTACCAGGCCACTCTTCAGCCATCTCACCTACAGCCAAGGCTCTTAAGGAGGCCCTGGGGAATCTCAAGGCCAAGCCTAGCTGGCCTTTATGAAGGAGCCTGAGTAGAGGAGCTGGTGCCTGGTCTCTCCTGGAGCCTTCAGGCCTGGGGGAAGCCTCCTGGAGGAGGGGCAGACAGGCAGCTCTGCCAGTCCCCTGACTGCCCTCAGCTGCCACCACCCCTGTTGCTGTGGAGAACAGGGTTCCTGCTTGAGCTTCCCCTGTGGCCCCTGAGCCCTTCTCTCTCTAGTGCACCTGAGATATCTCTTTCTTTCTGTCCATCTCTCTCTCTCTCTCTCTCTCACACACACACACACACGTTCATAGTACTGTAACTTTAATTTGCTCTCAATATCGTTTTCATCCCTCACACAATCTTTTTCACATTTTCCACCTCTGTTCGCTCTACAGAGAGCCCTCTCTCTCCATCCTCTCTCTCTCTCTCTCCTCTCTCTCTCTCTCCTTCTCCTTTCCCCCCTCCCTTGCTTAACTGGAAACAAAAGTGAGTTTGTGTGTGAGGAGGAGGACGTGTTGGGGCAGTGGTGAAGGTGGCAGCAGCAGAAACAGGCTGGGGCCGGAGGCAGCACTGACAGCCGGGGACTCCAGTGCTCAGCTATTCCAGGGAGCAGGTAATGCACCAGATGAGGCTGCTTCTAACCTGTTGTGCTCTATCTAGTCTCATTCCTCCATAATAACTCCATTTATTTGCCTTTTCCTGGCCTTGAAAGGGGAAAGGGGGTCCTGACCTATGGAATTGTAGGCACAGAGGTCCAAGAGGTGGCAAGTCCTCTTCTTCAGGGACTTGTGTGTGGTATCACCTGGCTGGGCCTGGGGAAGGCTGGAGTCAGGCGCAGCTGGTGTCCAGAGTGGTTGAGATGCAGGGCAGCTGGGTGAGGGACACACCAGATCCTAGGAAGGAAGGTTACGGCCAGTCTACAAGAGATGTTTCAAGCCATATCACCAACTGTAGGTTTAGGCAGTGGAGACCCATTGAATGGTTTTCACCTGAACAGTACGTAATCAAATCTTCATTTTTAAAAGAGTACTAATTGAGGGCTGGAGGTATGGCTCAGTGGTAGAGCACTTGCCTAGAATGCTCAAGGCTCTCAGTTTGATCCCCAGCACTGAAAGAAAAAGTAGTTATTGAACTATGATTCCTTGGAAATTGGTGAAGTTCATTAATCAGGTAAATTAATGATATTTTCTGCTAGTAAAATTATTTGGTTCATGTGAACCATATTTTACAGTACACCCCAAAGAATACCATGACTCTCAAGAGTCCACCACATGAACAAGTTTGAAATGTTTTAAAAGCAAGTTCTGCTGCTACGTAGGGCTTGGGGATGGATGGGGCAGTCAGAGGCAGTGTGGGCAGTAGGTGGCTACAGCAGTGATGGGAGCAGAAGGTAATGAGAGGCAGAGAGGGATGGGTGGAACCAAAGATTTAGGCAGAGAAGGACCCCTTTTGTGGTGACATGGGTAAGAACATAGAAGAACTGAAAGAGGGGAATTCGATGTTTTCATGCCTGCAGACCTTTATTTTCTTGATGAGAGACTGGATCAGGGAAGGGCAATGGGGTTGGTGAGGAAGGACTGTATTCTTGAAAACTCTAATATAGAGTTAGAAGTGAGGGAAAGAGAGGTAAGGTGATCATAACTCCTGGAGTCCAGTCTGTTGGGTGGACAGGGATGGCTGTAGCCAAGGCATTGGTCACCACTTCAACATCAGATTGTCCCTCTCTCCCCTTGGCTCAACATGTTCCAGCCACACTGACTAGCGAGTACATTGCCACCTCTGGGTGTCTGGAACAGTTGGAGCACTCTTTCCAGATGTGCAGAAGTGGCTCATTCACATCTTTTCAAGTCATAGTTCAAATGCCCCTTTCCAGAGAGGCCTTCATGGCCATGCTATTTCTGGTAGCTCTGCTGTCATTTTGTCTTTTCAGAGCACTTATCATTACCTGAAATGGTGGTTTATAGATTTGTTTACTTGATTATTATCTATCTCTGCCTCTGGAGCATGAGCTTAGGTGAGCAAGGATTCTTGAGTCTTCTTCACAGCTTTATTTTCCAACACCTAGAACAATGCCCGGCACACAGTAGGTATTCAGTAAACACTGGAAAGGAGGGAGGGGAAGAGGGAGGAAGGGTCAGAAAGATGGAAGAAGCATGTCTGGGGAAAGGCACATGTGCAGTGCTGAGATGCTGGACTTTGAGGTGCAGAAGGGACAACCAGGAGACAACTTCTAGTGGGCCATTGGAAAGTAGGCTGGGTGCTCAGGAGACTAGTGGAGAAGGTAGGCTTGTGTGGCAAACTGGTGCAATCCTGTCCTTCCACATGGCTAACTTCCTCTTTGTGACCACTTTTAATAGTTGGCTTGTTTGGGGCCTGTTTGGAGAAAAGACCACTCTGGGTTTGTTATGCTGAAGTGGATCAGAGTATTCTCATTTCACTTTTCTATTCTTTCTTATTCTTGCTGCTTTCCTGACTTTGGACATTTTCTATCCTTCTTCACTGTCAGCTATAAGACCTGTAATCTAAATACAGACCAAATCTTTTCGTCTCTTTATCTCAAAGAGTATCTTGTCCATATTCAACCTGAAATGGTATGAGTCTATTTTTGCCCAGAAGCTACTTTTGGTTTTACTGAATTAGGAAACACTTTTTCCTTGCCCTTGCTCCTGCTACATTTCGGTTGGCTTTGTGGTCTCCTGTTTTCTGCTAGGCACTTGGCAGACCTACCACCTTCCTTTTGCAGGGTCTCCAGCTGCTGAGCAGCTCCAGGACATCCTGGGGGAGGAAGATGAGGCTCCCAACCCTACCCTCTTCACAGAGATGGACACGCTGCAGCATGATGGAGACCAGATGGAATGGAAGGAGTCAGCCAGGTGAGATGGAGCCCCAAGAGGGAGGTAAAGGGAGTGTTCTCAGGACCAAGGCTAGGCTGATCCTCTTGGTGAGAAGTGATTCCTCACATCTTGAGTTCTGTCAGGGAGCTTGCTGGTCCCACAGACCTTCCCACCTATCTTTCTTGGTGTCCAGAACTTGTGGAACACTGAGGAGCAAAATAAACTTACGACTTTGTCTTTATCCTCAAGGAAATGGAAATGCAAGTGGAAAGATAGGCAAGTCACTCATAAGAACCTGAAAAACCTGAAAAAAAACCGTAAGCACATATATTCTTAATGTCAAATGATCAAACTAAATGCTTTAGATGGGAAATACCAAGCAGTCTGGGGTAGAAAGGCAGGGCTTCCTGAAATTAGGAGAATAGCTGCAGAGTCTAAGTGGCAGGGAAAACCCAATGGAAAGTTCTAGTGGGCCACTGAAAAAAAGGGACTTGGCGGAGTCTGAGGCTGGGCAAGCAGAACAAGCTGCAGAGGTGGCACCACGGAGGAAAGCACGGGGAGCAGAGAAAGTTCCCTGAGGGATGAGAACTACTATCCCAGGTTATAGATAGGATCCCAAGATGTAGAAGGCCAAGGGCCAGAGCAGATAGGCAGTTGAATCTGGATTCCAGTCCAGGCCTGTCTGATTCCCCAGCTTGAGGGCTTATGCATTCTGTCAGCATTCCTCATTTTTTCAGCCACTTTCCTGCCTCACTGAAGCTCTCAGGGACTATTTTGACTTCTGGAGAAGGACACGGGTCTAGAGGTAATTCTACTGGCTTTGGAGATAAATGGGGCCATCTGCAGAGCCCAGGGTATCTATCCAGGGCTGACAGAGAGGCCAGGACATTTGAAAGGCCTGGGCATAGCCCGTGCTACTGTGGTTTAACACCTCTAAGGTGCTGGGGTCTGAGGTCATTGTTCTGCCTGTGCGCAGTTCTGTTCTGCCCAAGGTGAGTCAATACAGAGGAGGAAGGTAAGAGAAATACTCTCAGAGGCCCAGGAAAGAGGAGGCGCCTTCTCCCCACCCTGAGGAGGCTTGCACCTAGAAGCTCTGGCAATAAATGCCAGGACTAGACCCTCTATGTAGGCCTATCACACACCCACGCGCACGCGCACGCATATGCACACGCGCGCACACACACACACACGCACAGCCCTTGCTGGAGACCTGAAGTCACCCCAGATAAAACACACTGTGTCTGTTCTCTATGTGAGTCCGTAAAGCCTACTGCACATCAGACCCAATTAAGAAACTGATAAGCTATACACCAAATGCTTTTGGAAAGAGGTTCCTCTTAAATTATAGAGGCTTCTGGCAGTTACCATGTGCAAGGGAGTGGGTTTCCCTGCAAGGCAGGCTTTTAAGCTTCAGAATAACTGTCTCAAGCCCATAGTAAAAAGAAAGTGACCAGATGACCAGAAATGCAAATGATGAACCCAGTTTCAGGCAGATCCCAAAAGGTAGCGGCTAAGGGCCAACTTGCGGGGCAGGAATCAGTGTAGGAGAGCAGCTGAGGGCCTTCCCACCCCAGTTCCCCTTTCTCTACTTCTTCCTCTTCCCTCTGTAATCTTTCCTCCAGCTAACCCATCTAGTCTAGTGTCTGACTAACCTTTCAAGGTGTGACCAGCCAGCCCCCAGTGAAGTCAGAAGGCTTCAGCCATTGACCAAGAGGGCCACTGTGGTCTGGACAGCCTACTTGGGTCCTCCTCCAGGTAAACTGCAAGAGTAGAGTGACTTAGGTCAGACTTGTCTGGGACCTGTCATTTCACCAACAGAATGGAAAACATTTCCCTTAGCTAACAGGCTGTGGGACCTGTCTCAGGGAAGCAGGCGGTCTCAGAAGTTTGCAGAATCTAAAAATCAGCAAGTCCTAGTAGATTCTGGTCCTCCTTGGAGAAACAGAAGAGAGTGCCAGGAAGCAGGGACAGTGCCTCATACAGACTCTCAGGTCTGGCGGGTTGTGGGTCCCACCATACCAACATCAAAGGGGATGGGGGAGGGGACTCGTTAATAAAAGTATTTAATTTGTTGCAGGGAGCACTTGCTTTATTGAGTTAGGAGATTAAGAGAGTGAAAATCTCAAATCTGTAAGGAATTTTCCCCGGCAGTGCTTTGTCGGGGGTTATTAGCTTGGGGGATGTTCAGGCACTTGGAGGAGTCACTTCTACGCGGATTTAAGTGGCTTTTTGAGCTCTGCTGAGCTTTGTCCCATGCACATAATGAGGACTGTGTGTGCATGTGGCGTCATTTCGACTGTGATCAATGCTGGTAGGTCAGGCTGTTAATAAGATAGATTTTTATTAACTCTGTCTCTCTAGCATTCCCATGAGGGAATGCAGCTGGCTGTTTGCTGATAATGACCTTGCCTGAAGGGAATGTTGGATCAGGTGGGGTAGGAGCCACCCTCTCATTGTGAACATTTTACCTAGAATTGTGCTCTCTTATCCAACCTCTGGCTGATTGTAAGGGGAGGCATGGGAAGGAGAATGACCCAGGTTGGAACCCACCCAAGTGTACCCGGGTAACCCTTTTGGTGTTACTCAGAAATAACCAGAGCTTAGTGCCTTCCAAGAGCCTTGAAAGCAAATTCCAAATCCAAGCTCCTGGGCTCAACTCAGAGCAGACCAACAGCATGAACTTGCCAGAAGGTTCTTATAAGACATGTATGCTCTGAGAACATTCTTGTGATGACAAGGAAAGGGCAGAAAGAGACACAGGTAGAAATAGGTCACCTTAGTTGTGTCCAGTCAGATCAGCACATTTTCAGAAGTCCTGAGTAGTTCTCTACATGCAGGCAAGGACATGGAGGAGAAAGCTTGGACTTTCTCTCGCAACCTTAAACCTACTCCCATTTAAGAGCTTGTATAATACCTTCTTTATGGGTGGTCCCCCGCTTTATGTGAGGTAGAATGCATTCCCATCCCTATGGTTTCACCACCCATCTGGAATTAACCTTTTGGAGTTGCTATGTATAAAGCAGAGTGGGCACCTGAGGGCGCTCAGTGTGGACATCAACAAACATCACTCATTCATTCAGTTAATATTTACTAAATGATTGCTATCTGCAAGTCTTGAGCCAAGTTGCTAGAAACTGGCAAATGCCATCCTTGCTCATCTGGCCTCTTAGTTTAGTGGGATATAAAGGTCAATAAACAGAGATGTAATAATGGGGTGCTGTGAATGCAGAGCATAGGGGCAGCTAACCCAGGCTATGAAGAAGAGGTGTTTATACTGGAGGATGTGTCAGATTTAGCCAGGAGAAGTTGGTAAGGGGGAAGAGGCCCTTGAACCAGGATAAACAGTCACATAGAGGAACAAGCAGAAGATTCCTGTGGCTGGAGTATGGAGCGAGGGGCAGGGGCAAATCATGCAGGTCTTATGCAGGCAGGTCTTATGCAGACCATGTTATGGAGTCTCTTTTTTTTTTTCCGGTGCTGGGGATCGAACTCAGGCCCTTGTGCTTGCCAGGCAAGCACTCTAAACACTGAGCTAAATCCTCAGCCCCTGGAGTCTCAACATAAGGCTAAGAGCTTCTACAGATCACTGAAGAGCTTTAGATGGAATAGGGGCAGAATTGTTATGTGTGTAAAATAGACCACCTGGCTTTAGCATGGTGAAAGGATTAAAAAAAAAATGCAAAACTTGGCCAGTTAGGAGCTTGGCCCAAAAGAGAGATGAGGAAACCCTGGATCAAGATGTTGGGAGTGGGGTTAGAGAGAAGGAGTGGATTTCAAACATACTTTAAAAGGCAGCATGTGAGGGGCTGGGGATTTAGCACAGTGATAGCACACTTGCCTAACAAGTGCAAGGCCCTGAGTTCAATCCCCAGCACCCCTCCCTCCCAAAAAGGTAGCATGTGAGGGAGAATATAGTCAGGGAAGTACCTGGCTTTTCAGCCTGAACAAGTGAGTAGCAGTTTTGGAAGCACAAAGGGGATGATGGTAAGGAAAAGTGTTAGGTAATTGTGTTTTATTTTGGGGCTGGTTGATGATGAATTCCATTTCAGGCACTTATGTTTCGGGAAGCTCTAAATGGAAATGTACAGTGGGTCATCATGTGGACATAAAGGTCTTGGGTTCAGTAGAGCAGCACAGATCTGTCAGGTATCAGCGTCCAGGCGGAAATCAAACCATAGAAAAGAAGATGGTTGCCTCTGAGGTCTGTAAGCAGCAAGAGAGCCCAGGACCAAGCCCTGAATGTCAGGGGTGGGCAGAGGGCAAGGAATGTTGGAGACTGAGAAGGAGCCTCAAGGTGCAGAGAAGAATGAGAAGAAGTCTTTATCCTGAAAGCCAGGTGCAGACAGAGGGAATATCCACAGGTGAAGCACCAGCAACAGTGGGAATGGGATGGGGAAAGAGGCCAGAGGACAATGGGCTGAGAACAGAGTCAGAAGAAGGTGCTTCTACTGGACGGTTGTAGCCGAATGTTTGTCAGAAAAGAGCAGGAGCTGAAGAAGCCTCTGATGGAGAACATGTGCTCAGCGGAGGACTTTGTTTTTTTGTTTTAGAGGATGAGAGATAAGAACATCTTGAATGCTGACAGGGAGGGGCCAGAAAAGAGTGGTTTAAGGGGCAAAAAGCTGAAAGGGCCTGCTGGCTGGAGCCAGACTGTAGGTGCAGGTTGGGGGAGCTTCCAGCAGGGAATACAGAGGACTCCAGGCTGGTCCCTGGATGAGGAAAGAGAGCAGTGGAAGAGCAGACTGGAAGTGTGTGGATTGCTGGCATCCTGAGCCAGGGAGGCAGGCAGGGCCTGATCCCATGACTGTGGCTATTTTATCTCCTTGCAGTGGAGTCTTGAGTGGAGACTTTCAGTCAGATGGAAGGTTTTAAAGTAGTTTGACTTCCACCTTCTGCCCATCTACTGGTTTGAATAACCATACTATCTGTTATTATCAAGGGACTTCTACACTCAATATCTAACTTGGTTCCTTCACTCTGTCTCTACTAGTCTAACATTAATATCTGAGGCTTACACAAGGCAAGCAAGAAAAAGGGAGTTTTTCTGGGTTTTTATTTTTCTGTATTTCTTTTTTAAAAATGAATCTGAGCCTGGACCAAGTCCTTGGTAAAAGAGGGCAAACTTCCCTGAGGCTCTAGGCAGGGCTCTCGCCTGCTAGCCAAGGGCCAGAGCAGGGGCCGTTGTTCTCTGGGGACTTGGTGATCACTGAGTTTGTAGAGCCAGAGATGTTGGCACATGAGAGACCTTCAGAGCCCTGCAGTCACTCTAGGGAAGCACTAGTCCACACCTAGCAAGCAGCAAGGCAGGGTATCCCATGGCTGACTGGGGATGGCAAGATTGGATTAGTTAGCAAGAAAGGCAGATAGTAAGTCCAAGGTGAGGAGAAATGGCAGGATGGCAGCACTCAGAGCTCCTCTCAGATGGGGTACAACTGGCTAGGAGCTCCTCAGGACTCCTGGTAGAGGTCAGCAGAAGGGTCCCCACCCTTAACCAAAGCCATCCTTGGCTGGTTCCTCAGCTAGTGTTGTCACAAGAAGAGGAACTCCACCATCAGCCCATTTTCATGCCAAGACTTCCACTTAATTTACCTACCTGTATTTTTATAAATCTGTATCTGTATACTTATATATCCATATATAGATATATATATACTTTTTATGGAAAATTTCAAAGACAAAATGTAGAGAGAATAGTGTAATGAATTTTCATGTTCCCATTACTCAGCTTTATCAGTGATTTATATTTTTCTATCTCTGCCACTTTTTTGTTTTTATGAATTTTGTTTTGTTATTTGCTTTTGCTGGAATGTTTTAGAGATAATCCCAGATTCTTTGAACATTTCAGTACTTATCTCTATGAAATTAGACTTCTGTTGTAAATACAACCACAATGCCGTTATGTCTCCTGACAAAATTGAGAACAGTTCCTTGATATGAATTGGATATCTAGACTAGATTCAAATTTCTTTTACAGTCACAAAAACATCTTTTTGCGGTTGGTTTGTATAACATAGAATCAAAATAAGATCTACACATTAATATTGATGGCTATGTCTCCTATCTTATTAGAATCAGAACTGGCAGACACCAGAGAGGCCAGAGGAGCTATGCCCCAGAAAATCCTTTGGCAACAGTTTTTTATGCTCAAGTCTAGTACCCCCATCTGGTATGGCCGGCTTCAGCTTTCCACGGTCTAAGCTTACATGAGCTTTGGGAACTGTATGTGATGTGTGGGAGGAAAGAAATGCCACAAGGAAGTCAGGCATAGTGATGCACTTGGGATCCCAGCACTTGGGAGGCTCAGGCAGGAGGATCATGAGTTTGAGGTTAGTGTGAGCTAATAGGAAGGTCAGGGCGAGCCTCAACTATATAGTGGCACTCTGCCACCCTCCAAAAAAACAAAAGAGAAATGCCACAAGGAGAATGGCTTTCCTGCTCTCATCTGTTGTAAAAGGCAAGTGTATGCATAGGTAAGTAAAACCTAGGCTAGTATGTGTGAAGTGTGGGAGTACAGATTCTAGAGCCAAAGGATTTGCCCCCCATCCCTGTCACTTATAAGCTGTGTGACCTTGGGCAGGTTACGTACCTCTAAGGTCTCAATATCCTTATTTGTACAAGGATAATAATGACAGACCTACCTGTGGGATAGATGTGAGGAGTAAATGAAATAATACATTCAAAGTGCTTAGTATAGCACCTGGCACCTAGGAAGTGCTCAGTAAGCTTTAGCCACTATTGTTATTATTGCTATGTGATAAATGACACAGAGGGCCATGGGAGTCAGAGGGAGGAGTCATGGGAGACCACCTAGGCCCCTAGGGAGGCCTCATCATGGAGAGGTGGCCTTAGACTAAGCCCCAAATGGCGGAAGAGGAAGAGAGGGCACCTAGGTGGAGGAGCAGGCTTCTGCTGAGAGGAGGGATGGGAAGATGCAGTAGACTTGGAAGGAGACTGACAGATCTGTGGATAACAGTCCTATGGGGTAACTACAAATACCTCCTGGCCATACAGACAGCGGCCTTCAGAGAGGTTTAGTTCCAGAAGCCTTTCTCAGAAGGAGCCAGTTCAGGACTTGCCAGCAGCTTTTCCTGATGGCATTCACTTAGCAGTGGGCTGCCCTCTGAATGAAGACATGATGTATAGCAGGGTGGACCCTTCACCTGATGCATGGGTCCAACAGCTACCCCATTCCACTCGTCACAGCCCCCTAGAGTGCCACACTTCTGCCCATTCATGCCAGATGCAGTTAGTCATTGTCTGGGAATGAAAGACGAGCTCTCTAGAAATGCCCAGACTGCCCTGCATCACCAGAGCCGGTAGCCAAGCCTCCTAGGCCAGCAAAAGGAATGACTTTCAATCACAGACAGCTGGTCAGCCACAGAAGAAAGTGTACTCTTTCCAGAGCACGCTAAGATAAAGAGGCCCAGCTGTCTGGCTGGGGTTTCAGGCATGTCTTATCTTCAGAGATAGGGGCTTCCAGACATCTTATCCTAAGCCTGTTAAACATTTCAATCACTTGGCTAATGTGCCTCATTCTGATACCATACTCAACAACTTCCTGATGATAATTCGACTTTCTCTGAATCTGCCTATAAGGAGAGAACACAAGGGCTAGAGGATGAGTGTAACTGACCTCTCCAACCATGGGAAATCTCATTGTCAATTAAATAAATTGGCCTTTAGGTTTATTCATTAGCCCTTGTGAACTTGGTTATGTTAGTCATCATCTTTGGACCTTTCTGGTAGATACCCCTTTCTGCTGCTCCTTGGCCCCTTCTGTGGCCTTCTAAGCTTCTCTGATATGTGTGTTGAAACAACCCATGGCTGCCCACTCAGTCTTTTGTATTTTATAATCTTTGAGCTTTACTGCCAACTTTGGTTCATGAGTGCACACACACAGCTTGTTATTTTACATGCATATTTTTATGCCTGTGCTTTTATGTAGTATGAATTTGCCAAGTAAACTGTAAGAATAGGCCAGAATTTGCTTAGGTGTTCCCCCTTTGAAAAAATTCCTTCCATAGAAGTACTAGGGAGTACCTCACACATCTCCAGGAAAAATTTTAATTGGCTCATAAATGAATTAACATTGGTTTTCAGTTTCTGCTGGGAAATTCAGGGTCCTGATATGATTTATCTGTGAAGTTAAATGGCTTTGTTGGATAATGGAGGGAAAACCACTTTCCTGTTACTTTTAATAATCAGTTAAAGGGCAACCCACTCAGGTCCCCTCCTGTCTCTCAGGAGCTCTTTTTCTCTCTCAATAAATTCCTGCTCTTAAAAAAAAATAAAAATGAGTTAAGTCACAAAAGTTATTACAAACAGGCCTTAGGCAGAAAACATAAGACATGTCTTGCTGCTTTATAACTTAATACCTTGAAGTTAGGTTTTGGGGTGATGGATGAGAGGATGGATAAATCTCAAATTTTTGAGTTACATAATGAAGTCAGTGAGGCCAAATAGAGTGAACACAGTATGAGTGTGTACTTTACAAATTTTAGGTGAGCAATCTTAACTTCATGTAAATTTGCACAAATATAATTCTTAAATGTTTAGAGGCAACCTACCCTTAACATTGAAAAACATTAAGCATTCTGCAGATTACGTTTTTTAAAACATCTTTAAAATCAAGATGTCCCAGGGAGAATTTTTTGGGCAAGCCAACTAATCGAGACATAGTTTAGTGATAATTATATGCAAAAATAAATGTAGAAAGAAAGGAACTTCCTTTGATCACAATCTTTATATATAGTCTTCCAATTTTGCTCTTATCAAACCACAAATAATGGCCAGCTCATTTATTTTTCTTCTCAAGAATTTGTGTATTTCTTCAAAGAAATACTAATGCCTGATTCTCAGTCCCCTGAAATTTTGATGTAATTAGTCTGAGATTCAGTCTAGATTTAGAATTTGTAAAAAGCTCTCAGATGATCCTAACATGGCCAAGGTTGAGACCTGCTGATACTTACTCTAGCCAGGGCATGAAGAGGGCAGATTATATTTAAACTTTCAACTAGACGCAGGCCTCTTCGTTTTGGGGCCTTTCCAGATGCTCCTTGAAGGGGCGCCTGTCTTCTCACACCCTGTGGTTTGAGTGGTGGAAACCTCGACTATACCTGGCGACCAGCCCCGTGACTCGCTCTCCTGCTCTTGCTATTACTGTAACAGCAGCGACTCTAATCGCATCTGTGACCGAGTTACTAGGCACAGAGAAGGCCTCAGTTCAGGACCTCATCTACGTGACAGAGAGCTGCTTTCTGTGACATGTGACTTTTCCAGGTTCTGTTCAGTTTTATCCCAGCTGAGAAAGGGGTACCTGTGCCCACCCCTGGCACGCACACAGGTCAGAGGCTATGCCACTGCCCAGGCCTGGGAAAAATCCCTAAAAGTCTTTTTCCAACGTGGAGATTTTCTTTCCACTTGACCTGTTTCTCCAACTCTAATTCCCCACTTTTCGAAGCCAACCGTGGTGTAAAGGTCACTTTGCAATGAGTTGTTTGTGATTACTTTAACCATTTTATCAAGCTTCCACAAGCTTTTAAGCCTGGCTTTGGCCAGAGACTTTTTAAAGAGCCCAGTCTTTTATTCAATTTAGAAAACGTTAAAGCATTTTATAATGGGAAATTCAAATTTATGCAAAAGAAGTATGTAGTGTGCACTGCCACGTGCCCATTACCTACCTTCAACAGATACCAACTAACTCACGGCCAATCTTGTTCCTCTACCTCCCACCTAGATTACGTTGACTCAAATCCCAGACACCGTATCGTTCCATCTGTAAAAATTTCAGTATATGTCTCAAAAAGATAAGACCTTTTTATTTTTAACATGATTACAAAAACACTGTCATGTCTAAAAAGAAATAACTGGAATTCCTTAATTTTACCAAAATATTCAGGCAGTGTCTATATTTCCTATATATATGTATTTTTCCTATATATATTTATTTTCATATATATTTTTTCTTCTTCTTTTTTTTTAAATAAAATTGGTCCACCCACCACATTTGCAAGCCACATCTCTTAAATGATTTCAACTACAACTTGCCCTCCTTTATTTTTCCCTTGAAGGAAGCTTTGAAGGTTTTTGAAGAAGTTACATAATTTTTCCTGTCTGGTTTTCCATTCTGGATTTTGCTCAGTCCATCCTTGTGGTGTTAACATACTCTCCTGACTCCTGCCTGCTGTCTTTCCTGTAATTCATAGTTGGCTCCAGGCTGGTCTGACTTTTCTAGCGGACTGTTTCACAGTTGGTTGTCTATACATCCACCAGAGGGCAGCATCTGCCTTGCTAATCTTTGTGCCTCTGGACTGTTGCTGGTCTACAATGATCATCACTTAGACCATTCCGTGTATTTCAAAGTATACTAAATCACATGGGTTTCAAGTTCCTTTTTCCCCAGTCGTTTTCTCATAGCTAGCTAGATTCAAACTGATCTGTGAGACCTTGTTCCCCTCAAGCAGGAGGGAGCAAGAATTTAATCTGAGCAGGGAGCATGAGAGGACACCAAAGAAACAATGTTTCCTGCCCTCAGAAGTGTGGTGTCTATTTGGAATTTGTTATATACCAAAACAACTAGAATGCAGAATGGACTACAATTGTTATTTTAGGCTCTTAGTCTAAGAAGTCAAGAACTTTACCTAGAACAGTCTGTAGTACAGTTTCCTGGGTCCTGTCCTCAATATGGTGACATGAATTGGTCTAGGATATAACCTGGACATCAAGATTTTAAAAGCATCTCAGAGTAACCAAGTTTAAGAGTCATCATCCTGGGACAGTTGTTTTAAAAATGTAGTCCCTACATTAGCAGCATCGGTGCCACCTGATGACTTGTTAGAAATGTTCACGTTCTTCACAACCCTCCCCTGGCCCCAGACTCACTGAATCAGAAACTGTAGGGTGGGACCCAGCAGTCTGTACTTTCATAAGTCCATCCTAGAGTGTTTGTTATAGAAGAAATAAGCAGAACACCTGGGAGAAGCCTTCTGGAGGAATGGCACTATCGTTAGGCAATGGGAATCAGGAAATCAGGTATCGCATGCCACATTCAGAGGTGATCTGCACCAGCAGCATCAGTAGTCTGGGAGCTGGCAGCGTGTAGACATGACAGGACAAGTCAAGCACCCCCCAAGTCACACCATCCTGTGTGGCTACACAGTAGAGACTCCTAAACCCTCAGCACATTGTTGAATAATCTGGGAGCTTCCATGGCCAGGCTGCCTTCCTGGTGGGGTAACTATCCACGTATCTGTATTTGTAAAAATCTCTCCAAGTAATGCCAACAGACGGTCAAGGCTGAAAACCACTGCTTCCAGTCTTTGGTCCTCCATGTTTCTTTGTTCCACTCAAGGTGAAAGTGAGCTAAATTTCTAGCTGTTATCATTAAAGACACAAAACTAAGTCCCAGATTATAGGCTTAGTGGTTCACCATCTAGGCTTCCAAAATAGTTACAAAGGGAACTAAAGATGTGGCCCTAATGAAATTGTTTAGTATCCTGGAATTTTTCTGATTTTTAATTTTTTTAGAAACATGTCTTGCTATGTAGTCCAGGCTGGTCTGCCTCTTGAGTGTTGGGATTATGGGTATGTATCACCACGCCTGGCTATATTGTGAAATTTTTAAAAATTCAGTTTTCAGGATTCTGGTAGTAGGATCAAGTTCTGGCATTGCCTTGAACATGGACATGGGTGACTTTGCTTTTCTGCAAACCTTGCTCAGGTGGGCTGGTGCCCTTGTCTATGTGTGTGCAGAGTGAATGTCTAGTGTGTACCTAACACCAAATACCGTAGTATAAATAGTTCAAGTCTGGGAGGACGAGAGAATAGCTTGTCTTTGTTATCTGGAGTTCAGAGAGGAGGCTTCAAAGAGAAGGTATGCTCCTAACCGCCTCCTTTAGGTCAAGTTGTCTTTATACGGAGAGCTGATATATGGGGTGGAGGGAGCTGCCAAGAACATCTGTTTTAGTCACTTCCTCATTGCTAAGAAAGAATACCTAAAGCACACAAATTAAAGGAGGAGAGGCTTATTTTGACTCACAGTTTGGTCCACAGTCAGGCGGCTCCTAGGCAGAATTGCATGGCAGAGGTGCATTGTGGAGGAAAGCTGCTCACATCACGGCAGCCAAGAAGCAAAGAGAAAGAATAGAGGGATGTGGGGGGGAGGAGACAAATCCTTCCAGGTCACCCCCCCCCTGCAGTGACTAGCCTCTTGGGACCAGATCCCACCTCTTAACTGCACATTTAGCTATGAATTCATCAGTGCATTAACCCATTGTCAATAGCTTACCTAACAGAGTATATCTTATGTGCCAGGTCCTGCACTAATTGCTATATATTATTCTTCTTGAAGGAAACAAAGGTAATAAGAAATTAAAGACTGTACCTAAGTCCACTCCAGGAAAGGGTGGAGCTGTGATTCAAAACCTGGTAGTCTTGCTCCCCAGCCTGGGTTCTTCTATACTGCTTAGCCCAGTGTTATAAAAGTCTCTGAAATCCTGCCCCTGCACTAGCCCTGCTCCTCTTCTCAAAAGTAACAGCTGTCAGCTTTGTGAAAGAAACCATCATCTCAGCACTCTGGGAGGCTGAGGCAAGAGGATCGAAAAGTTTAACCGAACAAGCACAATTTAGTGAGACCCTGTCTCAAATAAAAAATACACAAAAGGGCTGGGGATGAAGCTTAATGTGGCTTCAATCGCCAGCACTACACACACACGTAAGAGAAAGTAACCATTTTTTTTTCAAACAAGAATATTTATGAAAGAACAGATGATACAAACAAACACAAACATATAAACAATCCTACCCCCTTACATTAGGTGGGACCAGTCAGACCTTATAAGTGAAAAACCCCTTCTGCTTTATTTAGCATAATAAAACTTACTGCTTGGACCTTACCAAAAAATTTCCCCCTTCTCATAATTTCGCTAGCATTATGTAAGGTTATGTCTATTTCTAGATCCTGAAGTTTCTGCATTTTAATGCTTGCACAACCCACTTAAAAATTATGAACGCTGCCTCTGTTTCATGTTCTGATTAAAAACTCACAAGCCAAACACAAAAAACGAACCAAAGAAACCACACATTATGTGGATGATCCAAATGGAAAGGTGAATGTGCTGTAATAATATTTGTTTTACAACATCAAAAGCAGCAGATCCTGAATATAATTTGTGTAAGTCATAAATACTGAGATTGAAATATGCATGTTGAAATCACATTGAGGCTCCATGAACTGCAAGCTCTCCATAAATACACAGAAGTATATACAAAGTGCAAAACAAGCGCGATCACCGCACGAGCTCTGGCACTTCAGTACTCCCACTCATCGGACATCAGGTCGAGATAGCTGAGGATGTTCTGGGCGAGCTTCAAGGCCTGTTTCCTGGCAGCCTTACACTTCTCTCCCTGTGGGTCCTCGGCATCCAGAGCCAACAA
The DNA here is from genome assembly GCA_004026905.1 of Hystrix cristata. Classification (NCBI taxonomy): domain Eukaryota; kingdom Metazoa; phylum Chordata; class Mammalia; order Rodentia; family Hystricidae; genus Hystrix; species Hystrix cristata. The sequence continues at coordinate 151,007 of PVJO010001503.1, read as the reverse complement.
CTGCTTGGTCAGCGGCTCCTCTAGCCGGATGTAGTTCTTATCAGTCCAATTTCCATCAAATGAGAGGACCTCTCCCTGGATCTCCGACAGGTTTCCAAGAACATTCCAGACTGCCTTATACGATGGGTGCTCCTCACAAGTAAACTGCTTCCTTTTCTTCAGGGCCTCCTTCAGGTCGGTGTAAGTGATCAGGGTTTGTACTTCAATCACAGCTCTTCTCCTGGCTTCCCAGGTGCAGGGTTTCTTTCAAGATTTACCTCATCCAGCTGTCCAATCAAACTCTGCAGTTCTGTCTTGGAGCTCAGGTACAATTCAGGAGGGTTTTGAGCTTGAAGAAATTCATTTTTTATTTCTCTCATCCTCTTGAGGCCTTTTTCTATTTTCAAAATGGAGTGGTTCTGCCTCAGGTCAAATGCGTAAGTAGTATCGGCTTCCTCTTCTAAATCCAAATACTTCAGTAATTTGTTGATGTCTTCTACTACCTCCCTCTGATAGTTTCTGATTTCTGTGTGCCTGCACACACCCAGAGTATCCAGATCGGCAGTCAGCCCCGAGAGCACACAGGACAAGTGCCTGCATGTCTCATTACTGTCCACACCATCAGAAGCGCGACGACGACACCTCTGGTCTTGTTTACTTCACACATCACAGAGTTGATTTTGGCGACAGAAGGATGCATGTCTTCAGGAAGTGGTAGAGAAGGCTGCTTTTTCATGCAGTCTTCAACAGTCTCTTGCACAGCACAGATTTTGGTTAGAGTGTGATACCTTGCTTTCCGCAAGGAGATCTTTCCTCCAGTTGTAACGTGTGTCAGCCTCAGGATGATGTCCTGGATGCCGTCCTCGATTTCATCAGTTATGCAGCTGCCTCCACTGTAAAAGGGCACGATCTTCTCTTTCACGAGGGCCTGAGCGTCCTTGAAGATGTCCTGCATTCCAGTCCCATGTGGGCGGTTTGCATTCTGCGCCAACTCTTTGAGAAGGCGTTCTGTCTCCTGCGCCGCCCTCTTCCTGGCTCGCTGAAGGTTTCCTTTTCCTTCTGTACTGCAAAGTCTATTTCAAAACGCTGCTTTGTTAGAATCCTCTCCAGTTTCTTGTAATTCTTGTCACTTGACAGACCACTGAAGCTGTTTACTTGCTGTTCTATGCTTTTTACTTCCTTTTGGATTTCCTGAAGCCTAGTAATGGCAGGATGTTGGTTTCCCATATTTATACTTTTGTTGTGTTCAGTTGTACAAGAACTGTGTCCGCCGCGCCGTTGTGCTCTGCCGCCTCCACTTCCCGGCAGCGCCCTGGTCACCGGCCTGCCTCTGCTCGCAGTCCCCAGCCCCGGCCACCAGGGGAAAGTAACCATTGTTAACCATTTGACATGCATCCTTCCAAAACTTTCACTGGGCATTTTCAGGGGTGTGTGTGTGTGTTGTTTTTCTTTTTCATAAAATGGGATGATGTTGTCATCCCTCCCTCATACTTTGTTTTTTCTTCCGAGAACATTCTGCAGCAGAGATGTGTGGAATTGATGTGACCATGCTTACACTAGAAAACTGGCATTTTTTCAGTTCTTTACTCAAACAGACAGAGCTGTAGGGAGCGTCCTGCACACATGTGACCAGGTGTAGATATGTGGCATGTCCCCTACAAATGGAATCACGGCACCAAAAGGTGTGCATGCTGAGCAGAAGATGCCCACATCAAGGAAACCATATCGTTGCCCCTGGGCACTTGAGTAGCTATGGCCTCGTGTTTCCACACACACAAGAATGTGTCAAACTTTTAAATTTTTACCAACATGAGACACGAAGGCTGTTATTTCATTTGTAGTAATTTAAAGTCCTTAATTACTAGTAAAGTTGAGCAGCTTGTCATTTCTTTATTGGTCACTTTTGTTTCTCCTCAGAATCATTCACTTTCTGTTGGATAATTTGAGTTTTTCTTATTAATTTGTAAGGGCTTTGTTATAAATATTCATCTTTTGATGCTCTGCTTGTTGCAAGTATTTTTCCTAAGACATTTCTTTGAACTTGGTAAATGTCTTATTTTTGTATGAAAGTTTTTATTTATTTTTATGTAATCAAACTTGTCCATTTTTTTCTTATGCTTTTATATCTTGTTTAGGATTTCTATCTTCACAGTATTCTCCAAGAATGTAATACTCTCTTATATTCTCTTCTAGTACATTTACATTTTGTTTATAGGTTTGTTTTTATGTTTAGACTTTAATCCACAAAGAATTTAATATTGTATTTGGTGAAAAGTAGGGATGTAAAACTTTTTAAATTTTTAGGCTTATTATCTTCTAAACAATACCTTCAGCAAAACTCAAGTTCCCATGGGTGCCCCATCCCTTTATCTATATCTGATCTGGAATCACATTGCTTTATTTACTTATACATTTCAGCAGCAAGTTTTTATATCTGCTAAGATATATCCTATCCCTGTTTCTCTTCTTTTTTTAAACTTTCTCTAATCTTCTCCAGACATTTACTTTTTCAGAGGAAGTTCAGATTTAGATAATCATGGCTGTAAAATAGTCCCTTGAGATTTCGATTGGGATAGATAGAAGCTACTCACTAATTTGAGGTTAACATCTTGCAAAGGTGGCTTGGGGTCTGCATCCTGGACTCTTGCTCCCCTGGCAGCTCCCCAGGCTGGGACAGGGAGGGTGCTGCCTCTGCTTTCCATCCGAGACCCTCCTGCTTGGCCACCCTTACCTCATCTGTGATTCCCAGGCTTCTTGAAAAGACGAATTCCTACACATCCTTGGCTTAAGTTCTTTCTATCTTCAAATCACATTTGGATTTGAACCTGAACATTCAGAACCAAAATCCAGAATGAAGAGGAGGGAAACCACAACCCTGCAACAGAACCCAGGGGAGATGATTTGTGTTGGATAACACATTCCTTGCTCCCAGCAAACCACATTTAGCCCTCTCTGTGACCAGCCTGGGGCCACCAGGTTCCAACTGAGACTTTAAAAAAACTTTATTGTTACAGAATAACCTAAAATTGTTCCATTTTAAGAGTGTAATGAGATTGGGGATTTAGCTCAATGGTAGAGCTTGCCTAGCAAGTCCAAGGCCCTGAATTCAATCTCCAGCACCTCCCCCAAAAAGAGTGTAAGGATTTCTAGTAAATGTACAGAATTGTGCAACCATTGCCACATTCTAATTCTAAAACACTTCTATCACCCCAAAAAGATCTCTTATTGCCTATTCATGGTTATTCCCTGGATGCCACCTTGGCCCCAGTATGACAGTGTCAGGAGGTATGGGGACAGTGAGGGCACTGTTTGTGTGTCTAGGACCTGTACCCTTGAGGATATGAGCCCACAGGTCTAAACTCTGCTGGGAGATCCAGGGAAGCCCTGCTCCTCAGGGCACTGGCCATGCTGAGCCCCAGCCTTACCTCTTCCAGGTGGATAAAGTTTGAAGAAAAGGTAGAGGAAGGAGGGGAACGCTGGAGCAAGCCCCACGTGTCCACACTGTCCCTGCACAGCCTCTTCGAGCTCCGCACCTGCCTGCAGACGGGGACGGTGCTGCTGGATCTGGACCGCAGCTCCTTACCGCAGATCATAGGTGAGGCAGGGCCAGCTCTGATATCTCTCTTGTGGTCCCCGCAAACGTGGGCAGCTGCCCTCATCTCATGCCCACCTGCAAGTCTGTGTGACTGGCCTGGACTTGACACCTGCCTGATTCTGTGGAGACCAGTGAGCTGATGCTCCCCAGGCCACATTCCAGCAGCTCCAAGTTTCAGCACCATTTAGAGCTCCCATGGGGAGGAGAACACTGTCCTCTGAAATGCTGTCCAGCGATGCAGCAGAATGGGACAAAGGCTTCTTAGTGTGGGCAGATGCCTCTTGCCATGACAACCTATATCTTTTCAGGATAACATGGATCATCATTCATCTTTAGGAAATTAACTCCCACTTAGAGGAGTGTCAGAGGGAGGAGGTGGTTTGCCTTATTGTCCCTAAGAACTTCTACCAGTTTCATTCTAGCACATTTGAACTTTCCAGGAGTGTTTTATGCAAAATACCTTTCTAAAAATAATTCATTTTAGTACTAAAACCACATAACACAGTTCTTTAGTGCTTCTTAGGACACTCGTGTGTACTATTAAGTTAACTCTTCACAACTTTGATAGAAAGAGCAGAAACTTCTGTACACACCTGTGCACACACACATACACATACACACACACCCCCCCGTACATGAAGAGACTGAAGATCTGCAATATGCCCAGGTTTCTAGTATTAGTGGCAAAGGCAGGACTGTCTCCATGTCCTTTGTCACCTTAGCATACTTGCAGTCCCACTAGCAGGCGAAGCTGAAGACCCCCACGCCTTGATTCTACAGGCTCCACATGGACAAGGCCTGTTTGTTTCCCACCTAGATGATGTCATTGAGAAGCAGATTGAGGATGGGCTTCTGCGGCCAGAACTCCGGGAGAGGGTCAGCTATGTCCTTCTGAGGAAACATCGTCACCAAACCAAGAAGCCCATCCACCGCTCCTTAGTGGACATTGGAAAGTCGGTCTCCACCACAAGTGAGTTGGGCAATCTGTGGGTGGCCACTGGGTATGGGGCAAGTGTCAGGTCAAGGGCCCAGGCAATCCTACCTTGGAGGCTGGGAATGTCTGATTTCATGATCCTGGGCAAATTCTAAGGTTCTGGAAAATTCCTCACAATCTTTCTCTGGAAGGCCTGTGAGGGCCTCAGCAGTACCTCATTGTTGTCCCCACCACCAGAGCAGAGATTCCTGGGAAGAGAGTTGGTTCTCGGCCTGGGCCGCACATTAGCATCTCTTGGGGGTTTGAACCAAGTCCTAATGCCCAGGCCACACCCTGGACAGTTGGATCCCGTTGGTCTGGAGTGTGGACCTGGAGAGAGGCAGGTCAGAAGGCTCCTGGGGCTCCTTGTGTGCACACAGTATTTGGGGACCTGTAGTTTATGTCTGCTTAGCAAGGGCCCCCAAGGAGGAACCAAGAACGCTGCAGGAAATGGGGCACACGGAGGTGGCAGAGAGGCTGGGTTCACCTCAAAGGTGCCAAGGCTGAAAAGAGGAGCAAGGGGCCACCTGCGGGGAGCAATCGTCTACCTCTGCTCTCGGTATCTGGCTCTGGCCATGGCCATACCACCCTGAACATGCCCATCTTGTCCAGGGACACTGGCCCTGCCAAGCCTGTCAGATAAATGCAGGAGCCAGAATAAAGTTGATACAGTTACTAAACAAAGACTCTAAGGAATCTCTTCACATGAATTGCATAAAAATGGAAAAGTGTTTAGCATATCAGAATAATAGCATACTCAGCACTTACCATTCTTTCTGTCCTCGCAACAACCTGTAGTGTAGGTGTTGTTCCCCTCCTCCTCAGGTGAGATGCCTGAGGCACAGAGAGATCAAGTAACTTGCCTAAGGTCACACAGCCAGTAAGTGGTGAAATCAGAAACTAACCTGGGTGGTCTATTACTCCTAAGTGCTGATGTATCTATCTCTCTTTCAGCAGTACAGATGTTTTCTCTGTGATCTTGTTCAGACTATTAACTTGCTTCCAAAAAAAAAAGTGTTCTTCCTGGAAGAGGAAGAGAGGACCCACCTTTATCTAGTTAAGGTGACTGTACAAGGATACCAAGCTAATCTGAGAGGCTGCCCTGCTCTGGCTGTGCTGTGGGAACCCAGTGCCCTCTTCCTCTCCCCAGGCCGGAGCCCTGCCCGGAGCCCCGAGGCTGGCCCAAGTCTGCGCCGCTCCACTGAGGATTTGAGGATGCGGCAAAGTGCAAACTACGGTCATCTGTGTGAGTGTGTTCTCTGCCAGCTGGGAACAGCTTTACTCTGGCTGTGATGGTTGGAGCGGCCGCATTTCCATGGATGGAGGAGGCAGAGCCCAGGATCTAGGGTTCTCAGGAAGTGCACCAGGAGAAATCTGATGTTTACCTTGAACCTAGGCTGCCCTCACAACTGTAGTATTCCAAATAATTCTTCTGAAAATGAGATTCTAAGTCAATTCCTGGCACGATCAATACCAATCCTATTCTCTGGTCATGTCTGTCTTCTCTATACCTGTGTCTTCGCCAAACTGATCATTTGCCCTGTTTTCTGATGAGAAGCTTTGCTTAGAAGCTGGATTAAAACCCTTTCTGATCCTTTTCCTCCAGGGCAGTAAGACAGCATTACCACTGCTGGCGACAGCCTCCTACCATGAACGAGAGAAATGTGGGCAGAGCCTCGGAATGTCTAGGGGGCCTGGGAGGTGAAAGGTCACAGACAGGCCTCTTCAGGTAGTTCATCGGGGTGAGCTATAAGGAAAAAGAGAGAGATTGGGAAATGAAGAAGAAAAAAAGCAATGCATATGATTATTTTCCTCTAAATACTTTTACTCAAATGCCGACATAGCAACAAGTGCAGCCCAGGCCTGTGCCTTGACCAGCCTAGAGGAAGCATGGTCCCTGGCTAGGCCCTCTACTATAGCAAGCATTTGCTCCACTTTTTCCCTCTGTCCTAATGCCCCAGTCCTCTTAGTCTCCCCTGGCCTTATTATTTCTACTTAGGGCTGCTACAGGTAGTGGTCAGTAGGCAGAAAGAGGCATTAGAAAGACTCACTCGGTGACCATTGTGTGTAGTGTGCATCCCACCCCAGGTTGGCCCAAGGGACAAACCATAATGGGGCAAACAGAGAGGCAGAAACACATAATCAAATATTGGAGGATAAATAGGAGTTTTTCAGGAACAAGAGGCAGGAAGAGTGTATTTTAACATGTTCGTGACAAGGCTGTAATTCATATGTCTTGCTGCTGGCAGCTAGAACCACCAGTGGTACATGCACGACCGTCCCATTGGGTAGCTCTATATTAATTTTATTTGTACAAAGACTGATAAAAGTGATTAGATTGTGGTACAAGTCGCCTGATGGGGCAGTCAAGCATGTACCATGCTGGTTCAAGCCGGCGGGAATATATTTAAGGAAAGAACCCAAACAGCAGTAAAGGAAAGGCGCTGTCGGGAAGGAACATGGGTCCAGTTCAGCAGGAGTGTAGAAGTTAAGGGGAAGGGAGGGTCAAATCAAAGAGGGCCTCATGGGTCCAACAAAATCACCCAAACATCATTCTGAAGGTGATGGGGACACTGAGAAGCCTGAAGCAGGAGTACACTATGATCAGATTTTATCTGAGAAAGAATACAAGAGAAGAGGGCAGGACTAGGCGTGACAGCCTACACCTGCATTCAGCAATGGAGAGAAAAGGGCGGGAGTGGGCTGTAATGACCAGTGGAAAGTAGGAGGTGAGGCAGAGGGAGGAGCTAAAGCCGTTCCCGTTCTGCTCCCTGAATGGCCAGTGGGCGAGAGGGAGGCACACTGAGTGGAATAGGGTCTGTGAGGGGACTGACTTGGTTTGGTTTTGAGGTGCCAGGTGGGACTGGAGCTCAGCAGGAAGGTGGAACTTGAGATGCATCCTGAGTGTCATCAGCCCAGATGTGCAGTGGGAGCAACAGGAGTGGATGTGACGAGGAGGGAGAGGGTGGGGCTTCTGAGGGGGATGAGGGCAAAGACAAGCTCCAGAGAAGGGCCACGCAGGGAAGGAAGCTGGGATGGAAACAAGAGCAGGACAGCCAAGGACAGCAGTGTTCTGAAAGCAAGGAGTGACCCTAAGCCAAAAGGCAAGGAATTGTGAGTCTGAGAGGGTATTATCAGGTTGGGCTGCTAGTAGGAAATGAGAGCCAACCTGCAGAGGGGAGAACCCTCAGCAGTTCAGAGACTGCATTGCCACTGTTCTCCCACCAGGAGGCTCACCTCCTTCCCACTTCCTCCTCTACCCCTAACCTGTCACTTAAGGCTTTCATGGGTCATGGAGGACAGAGGTGAAACTGGTCTCTCTTGCCAACAAAGTGTCTAGGTGTCTAGTGACACCTAGTACCTTGTCTGAAAAGGCATCTCTGTCCCTCCTCCCATCTGGTCCTGGTATACAGTGAGCATCTGGAGCAGACATTTTGGTGAAATCCAAGAAGGCGGGGCCTAGGGGTAGAGGCCAGTGTGTAGCAGGCTGAGAAGTAAGAAGGAAGAAGTGGAACCTGGAACCTAGCTACTCCTGCAAAAAAACTTCCACTGAAGGGGAGGAGAGCAAGAGGATGGTAGTGTAAGGAGGCTGCAGGGTTAAGGGAAGGGAGACTTGCTTAGTTTACAAACATGGGAGGGGTAGAAGTTTGGACCAAGAGAAAAAGACCCGTGAGTGCCTGGCTCTCCCTAACAAATATTCTTTTCCTTCTCTCCTAGGTCATGCCCAGAGCAGAAGCATGAATGACATTTCTCACACCCCAAACACAGACCAGGTAGTAAAGTCTCTGTACTTGGCTGCAGTGGAGGACCACGGCAGGGAGAAGCCTTTGGTTTCAGGGGCAGAGGGTCCCTTTGGGCAGAACCCCACTCCCATGAAGGAAGGTAGTCCCCAGGAAGGACCCTGGTGGGAGTTCCGGGCTGCCTTGGTGACTCTACTCAGTCCATCACTTAGGTGCTAAGTCAATCCAGGGAGGAGTGGGTGATAGAGACTGTAACCAGATAAGATGCCAGCTGTCCCCGAGCTTGGGATTTTGTTGAAGAGTGAAAACTAGCACACATAGCTTCCCCTCTCCCATAACTCTCAAGTGCCTTTAACGATGGGATAGGGAATGGGGCTGGCAGAGAGGAAGAAGTGAACCTCCCCATAGAGAGACCAGTGATGGCTCATGAGTTGGACTGCTGTCTAGTGTCTTCTTCCACAGTGAGAGCAGGAGAACATTGACCCTGGTCTCCCATTGATGCGGCTGAAGCACACTTGATTAGGTCAGAGTCCTTGAAACAGACTCTAAGGCCTACAGCTAAGAACCTGTAGAACCTGTAGGTTAGAACTGAGAAGGCCCCTCAGTTCTAACCCTCCATACCTCAGGGGCCTGAGGCTCCATGGACCCCTCATCTGTGCCTATAGGAGTAGGAAGAAAGGTGACAACGAAACCTGAAACTCAGTAAGAAGTCCTCCAACTCCAAAGGGTAACCTCCGACCTTTTAAGGCACCTACAAGTTTGGTGGAAGGCAAAACAAAAACAGTCACTCTGTCGGTGTCAGGGGGTCCTTTGTGGCCAAAATACTAAAGTAACATTAACATTAACCAACATTAAGGCCCACATACTGCATGTGCTACACTGTGCTGAGGGTTTCCTGTGCATTCTGGGGTTACTATGTCCTTCCCATTCCACTGATGAGAGAATACTGAGGCTTGAACAGTGAAATAATGTGCTCCACCTCATCCTGCTGCAAGGTGGCAGAACCCAGACTCCACCCAGGATGTCTGACTCTGGGAGAGAACCCTATTTGGGAAGAGTTAGGAACAAGTCAGTCTCTGAAATATTATTTGGAGAAAAATGCCACTTTATTATAGTCATGCACACAAATAGTACAGCCATGATAAGAATGCATTATCTGGTAAAGATCTTTAATAACCTATTTTAATAAATGTGTAAGTGGAAATAGCATCACTGGCTGTCACTTATACCAGGCAATGCTTCCTCGATATAGAGATTGGAATCCAGCACCGGGTGCCAGTGTCTCTTTCTCCTGGCTAGTACCCAAAACTGCTTCTCAATATTTGCACATCTGTGCTCTGCACACTAGGAAGCATCTGCTCATCAAATGCAACCCCAGAAGCATCTGCCCTGCAAACCCTTTCTTCATCTTTGGTTTGTACAAAGCTCCATGCCTACCCTAGCCAGTCAGTGCCCAATGAACAGAGTGGCTCCACATGGCACTGCCATGCTGTGGTGACTCTGTGCTGAAGAGCTGGGCCAGGGTCCCCATGAGTTGGGGAAGTGGCCTCAGTGAAGCCCTGGCTGGACAGGCCCAAATTCAGACTGTGGCAAAACCAAGGTAGGCAGAACACCTCTATTAACCCATTTCTGGGGCTCCACACCCTGACCTCCTGAGCAAACACATCTCAACCTGCAAGGAAGGACCAAGGTCCTGTTTCAATTCCTCTTCTGTCCTGGATTACAAGTGGGCTGGCTGGACTGCTCCAAAGTGTTGCTTTCAAAATCTTGTTCTCTAGGGTGCTCTGCCCACTCCACCTCTCTTCCTGTCTCTGATACTCATCATCCAGCCTGATACTCAAAGAAAAGAACTGGCAGAAAAAAAAAGAAAGAAAAGAACTGGCATGGAGATGGTAGTTTCCTTGGCATACCCTTCAACCGGCACACACCTGGCAGCCCTCCATCCCAAAAAACTTATTAATCATCTGACTATGTCTGGGACAAAGGGACTGTCTGAGTCTTGGAAACTTGGGCTTTCTTGTCACTTCTGCCCTTGCTTAATCTCACTATGTTAGGATCTTTGGGGCTGCTGCTGGTTGCCTGAGTGCAGAAGTTTGGCTTTTTCTCATTAGATTTAAAACATTTAAGGCACAGTCTTTCCTTACATGCTATTTCTCATGCCAGCAGGCCACCCAGTTCACTGTATTGCTCCCACACCAGCCAAGAGCCGAATCAGGGAACAATTATGGGCAAAAAGGGGATGGACCTGTTGGAAGAAACAAAGGACCTATGTCTTCACTAAGCCAATGAGAAGCAGACATTTCTTGACCTTCCTGCCTTGGCAGATACTAGTCAGAGGGACTGGAGGAAGGCCCCTTGATAGTCTCAGTTGGAAAGTCTCAGAAGGGATGAGTTTTCTAGGAGGTCCTCTGGAAGTGACCTGGGACCATGGAAGTCTCTTGCGGACTTGGAGACTGGACCAAGGTTCCCATGAAGCAGGAAGTTGGTGGCAAAAGGAAAACAAAACCTGTCTACCCTCTTCGCCAGAGTAGTCCTCCTCTTTCCTTTTGCCACCAGAGGTAGAGGCAGGAGGTTTGAGGAGCTGGACCATCAGTGCTAAGACTCCTGTCTGCTCGGGCAAAGGAGGCTGCAGGTGAGCCCTGGGGCCCGGGAAGCTCCAAGGTTCTTTCCTTCAACCCCTTGGCCCATACAGTAGTTGAGCAGTTTTTACCCATCAAAGAATGCTTTAGGGGTCAAGTCATTGCAGGTTCTTTCCCATCTCCAATGACTTAATAGGTCTCTGGGAGAGTACTAAGTTATTTCTTTCAGTTTTTTTCTCTTTTGGTACTGGGGATTGGACCCAGAGGCTTTTCACTGAGTTACATCCCCAGCCCTTTTTATATTTAATTTTTGAGGCAGAGCCTAACTAAGTCCCTATGTTATCCAGCTGAGCTCAAAATTGCCATCCTCTTGCTGCTCCCTCTCAGAGTGCTGGGATTACATGTGTGTGTCACCAGGTCCAGCCTCTTTCAGTCTCCTAAGAAATGCCAGGAGCATCTTTTGAAGTTAGGCCTCCAATGCAGACTGAAGGGGAGTGAGGGAGTAAGAGCATGTGGAGTATTCTTGAGTGTCTCCTTTCCTCCTCCCTGACCAGCGGAAAAACAAGTTCATGAAGAAGATCCCCAAGGACTCAGAAGCCTCCAACGTGCTTGTGGGTGAGGTGGACTTTCTGGACCAGCCTTTCATTGCCTTTGTGCGTCTCATCCAGTCTGCCATGCTGGGAGGAGTGACTGAGGTGCCCGTTCCCACCAGGTGAGAGCGGTTGATACTTGCAGCCACACCTGTGGCAGGGAGCCAGCTTAACATGAAGTCACCAGTGGTACCATTAGGGACACTTCTAAAGGTAGAGAGGGAAGTTTTCTGACCAAGAAAGAATTTTAGAGGGTTTGTTTTAAGTAATCATGAAGAACAAGGAAGAACTAGCAGGGCGAGAAGCTGTTGGGTGTCCTTGGGCAGCAAGACAAAGTGAGGAGCTTAGTGAGAGCGGAAGAGGAAATGTTTCTCCATCGAATCTAAGATTCAAAGGAGGGAAGTTTGAAAGTCAACAGCAGATACTGTTGAAGACCAGAGAATTCTTCTCTTCTGGTTTTCCTTCTCATTTCCCTTCTCTTCCTCCTTCACCCTTGCAGATTTCTGTTCATACTGCTGGGACCTTCAGGGAGAGCAAAATCCTACAATGAAATTGGCCGTGCCATTGCAACTCTCATGGTGGACGACGTAAGTGGTAACAAGAAGCACATGCTCCTGAACGTCATGGCTCCTGCACCAAGGACTGCGCTTGTAGCCATTGAGTTATCCAACAGGCACATTTGAACGCCTGCTGTGTACCAGGTCCTGCGCAGGGTACTGAAGATTATGAGGTTCTAGGAACAGTCATTGTCCTTTAGGAACATCAATCCAGTGGGAGAGACAGATCTGTAATAGTAAAAGTACTCATGTGTTAGCTGTCCAGGGAGGCAAGAAGAACTTCATAGATGAAGAGGCTTTACAGCCAAGGATGAGCAGGAGGTAGGAGACCCAGCGCAAGCCTAGGAGACAAGCATTCTACACAAAGGGAACAGCGATCGAGGCTCAAAGAAGCTGGATGCAAGTGGGGCTAGGCTCAGCATAAGAGCTTCAAGGGCAGGAGGTGACACCAGAGAGGTGAGCGAGTGACTACACAGCCTGAGAACAGAGCATAGCGTTCACACTGTCCCCAGGGTGAGGGCGAGCCCAGAGGACTCTGAATACAGCACAAGCCAGTCAAATCTGTGAGTCAGAAAACATGCTCTGGAGATGGCATGCACCCTGAGCCTCCTCCAAGGTGGGAGGGCAGGAAATAATGAGTGGATCTGAAATATCTGAGCCTCTCAGGCTGGGCTCTGCGGAGGTTTTCTAATGTGCTTTCTCTGTGAGAAACTGAAGGAAGAAAGATCAAGTAACTCAAACAGAGTCCTGCAAAAGGACTATGGAGACCTGAGCTTTAGTTCCAAGGTCTTCCTTTGGTGCCAGCTCCTTCCTGTTGTGCCCTATTCTCCCTGCCATGCCATGTTCTCATCTCTCAAACTGATTGCAACCTGGCAGCAGCAACAGTGGCTGAAAGTGACTCCTCTGAAACTAGCTGTGACATGCTCCTGGGAGGTGGATAGATGGGGACATGAGAATGAGAGCTGACGCTTGTCTTCTTCCTGGTTTCTCATCAGCTCTTCAGTGATGTGGCCTATAAAGCCCGCAATCGGGATGATCTGATTGCAGGAATTGATGAGTTTCTAGATGAGGTCATTGTCCTTCCTCCTGGAGAATGGGACCCAAATATTCGCATTGAGCCACCCAAGAAAGTGCCCTCTGCTGACAAGAGGTGTGTGTGTATGAGGAGGGTTGGGGAGGGGAAGAGAGGTAGGGGGGCAGGGACAAAAGGGGCTTCAATTTTATTGGTATCATTTTAGTTTCTCTTTTTAAAAAAACAGAAGCAAAGCTGGTTAAATATGACATGGATAATTTTGATCATTTTCTGCACTTTTCCCTGTCTTTTAAGACATTTTATAAAGTTTTGGAGAGATGAGGGGTGCTCTGGGGACAGTCCTTGAGGGGCTGGGCCCTTCCCAGCATTGAGAGCCCCACTCCCTCCAACTCCTCTCTTCCAGGAAATCTGTGTTCTCCCTGGCCGAGCTAGGCCAGATGAACGGCGCTGTGGGAGGAGGCACCACATCTGCAGGTGGAGGAGGCGGTGGCGGTGGGGCTGGTGGCAGTGGAGCTGGTGGAGCTGGTGGCGGGGATGATGCAGAGATGCCAGCTGCACATGAAATTGGGGAGGAGCTCATCTGGACAGGAAGGTGCCTGCTGCAGGCCTGACAGAGACCCTGCTGTACTTCTGACTTCTCCCAGCCCTCCTTCAGTGTCCTTCCCCACCACTGTGTGTAGTGCCCACTCTGGGCCGGGGGTCTGACCACTGCAGCCTTCCCTGCTTTGCACCCTCTTGAATCCTGAAAAGGATTGCCTCAGGAGAGGGGAAGAGGAAACCTAAACTTTTCTCCACATACCCTTTGGTGCAGGTATTCATTTCCTAGGACTGCTAAAAGAATGTACTGAAAACTAGGTGGCACAAAGCAACAGGAAGTTATCCTCACTCAGTTCTGGAGGTCAGAAGTTCCAAATGAAGAAGAGCAGGGCCATGATCCCTTGGAGGATCTGTCCAGAGTCCTGCCTTGCCTTCTCCTAGTTTCTGGCACTTGCCAACAGGTCCTTGGCATTCTTTGGCTTGCTGCTGCATCAAACTGGTTTCCACCCATGCCATCACATGGCCGTCACGTGTGTCTCTGCCTTCACAAAGCAAAGTTTTTAATACATCCTTTGATGGGAACACAGTTCGATACATAGTAGTACCTTTAAAAAAAAACTGAATGCTATCTATACAAAAACTTCACTTTTCTCTCTTCTAAGAGAACAAGAAAAAATTCTCCTGGCTTGGGTTCTCTGCCAGCTCTTGGGGTCATTTGGGTGGATCAAGATTTAGGAAAGGATTTAGACTTCAAAGCCATGTGCAAATCATGACTCTGAGAATGTCCCTGTGGTTCTCAATCGGAAGCAACTCTCGGCCCCTCTCCTCCTCTCTACCTCCTGGCTCAGGGGATTTGGCAGTGCCCAGAGACATTTGCATCTGTCACAACCACAGGGGAGATGCTCTTGGCATCTAGTGAGTAGAAGTCAGGGATGCTGCTAACATCCTACAAGGCACAGGGCAGCTCCTTCCAACAAAGGATTAGCTAGTTCAAAATACTAGTAATTTTGATGTTGAGAAACCTTGCTATGCTAAGTACTGGGTTAGGAACTGTGGGGAAGAGCATCCTCAGTAAACACTGTTCCCGAACCTAAGATTCCCAACTCAATTGTTCCAGACAGAAAAGAAATCAGTTAGTTATAAAGTTTAGCATCTACCCCTAATGAGTCTCTGTTGTAGTCCAGGATGTCTCTTTCCTGTAGTTGGGCTCTGTTTACCAAGCACAGCAGCCCTGTGGGTGGTCAGGGGGGACCCCTGTCTGTGGACCCCGAGGTATTTATTTGCAGACATTTTTTCTCCCCGTACAGGCTGTGTCCACTTCACTAACTTTTAGTTCTGCAAACATTCATCTCTGGTCCTAAATGTTCTGGTGGAAAGATTCTTATCCCCATCTGTGGGCAAATCCCATCCTCGGCCCAGACTCTGCAGGACCCTATGAATAGCCCTGCCCCTGCACTGGTGTTTGTAGTGAGAAAGCAGCTCCCGGGCCTGTCTCAAGCAGGTTCTTCGGTGGACTATGTCTGGACATCAAGAGGAAACTACCCTGGTTCCCAAGTGACTTCTATGATGGCTTCCACATCCAGTCCGTCTCTGCCATTCTATTCATCTACCTCGGCTGTATCACCAACGCCATCACTTTTGGTGGGCTTCTGGGTGATGCTACTGATAATTATCAGGTGTGTATGAGCTGTGGCCTTAGGTGCAAATGTCAATAAAATCTGCTGCCACCTGTTGACAGTAAGGAGCTTCATCCTGTAATCCCAACCTCAACCCTTAACGCACCATCCAAATCTAGGCCATCACTGTTTTTTGTGTTTTTTTGTGTTTTTTTTTTTTGAGACAGGGTCTCGCTATGTAGTTCAGGCTGCCCTTGAACTCACGGCAACCCTCCTGCCTCATCCTCCCAAGTGCACTGGTATTTACAGGCATATGCCACTACACCTGGCTTCTATACTTCTTTTTAAACCAATTTTGATTGCTTGGGTTGATAGGTCTCCAGTACCTGGCACAATGCCTGGTACATAGTAGGCACTTAATGGATTGTGAATGAATGAATGATCTGAGCTCTGTAGGACCAAGTAAATGTTTGGTGGAGGAATAATGGGTGAATAAGCTGTCCTCTGGGAGTAAGGTGGACACAGGGACAAGCATGTCTACTGTTTTCTAGGCCCTGGGCTGCCAAAAGGAAATCACAAGGGACCTTAATCCAAATGGAATTAGAAAGTGATACTGGGCACGGTAGCAAGTTGTGGAGGTGGAGGTGGAGAGCGGGATTAGGGGAAGAGAGGGCCCAGAACAAAGGATGGACACTAGTCTGGGCCCTTGGAGAAATAGCAAGGTTGCAGCCTCTGTGGGGAGACCCCTTCTCCTGCCTCTGCCATGCCTCACACTTTTTGCACCCCCCCCCAGGGAGTGATGGAGAGCTTCCTGGGCACTGCCATGGCCGGGTCCTTGTTCTGCCTCTTCTCTGGACAGCCTCTCATCATCCTCAGCAGCACGGGGCCCATCCTCATCTTTGAGAAGCTCCTCTTCGACTTCAGCAAGTAGGTGCTCCCTAGTGGCCCCCTGTGCCTGCTCTTGTACTTGAGACAGCCAAGGGCAGGGCAAAGAGATAGGCCCAAAGGGGAGGCAGGGTGAAGAGGTGCCAGCGCCACCTTTAACTCTGAAGGAGCTGTCAGTGGTTCCTCCTGATTCCTGCTAACTGCCTGCCTTTGCTTATCTTAGGGCATATTATCATAGCCCTTAGAGAACAATCCAGGAAAGGCAAGAGGAGAAATTTTACCTACTCTACCCATGAGCAATTATGATTTGAAAGCCAGTGTAGTTTATGAAAAGTCTTGGTTTGGAGGTCAGAGGGCTGTATCCAAACCTAGGAAGCCCTGGTCACTCCAGGTTCAGCAGCCTCATCTACAACACAGAAGTTCGAACTAGACCATTTCTAAGGCCTGCTCCAACACTGTTCATCTGAAATCCTGTTTTTCACTGTGGATGTCTTTTATCAACTATGTGAGCACAGAGGTGTCTTAGAACCATCCTGCCACTCCTGTGAAATCCTTTCCTAGAATTCTTGAAGATCAGGCAAACTGCCCTGGAATGATGCCTATCCCTACTCATCTTACAGTCACTAGAAGGGCATCTGTGCCATAGGAGAGAGAAATGAGCTGCTCACAATGGGTGTAGGGAACAGATACAGGCAGGAGCCCTGGGCTGGAGGCCCCTTGGTTTCCCTCTGCCTTCCAGAGGCAATGGCCTGGACTACATGGAGTTCCGCCTCTGGATTGGCCTACACTCAGCCATCCAGTGCCTTATCCTGGTGGCCACAGATGCCAGCTTTATCATCAAGTATATCACCCGCTTCACTGAGGAGGGCTTCTCCACCCTCATCAGCTTTATCTTCATCTATGACGCCATTAAGAAGATGATCGGTGCCTTCAGGTACTATCCCATCAACACGGACTTCAAGCCTGACTCCATCACCACATACAAATGCGAGTGCGTCGCCCCTGATACAGGTGACCGGTAACCCCAGACACACCCTGGGCCCCCACCCACTCACTCTCCCCTGCCACAGCTCTCCATCAAATGCAGGAGAGTGAGCCTGTGTGGGAAGGGGCTATTGAGCCAGGCACTTACTGTTCCAAGGGACCAAATGCAGGGTCTTGAACTCAGGTTTTGGAAGGAAACCAAGGGAACCGCAGCCTATTATAATAGAAGCCACAGTTTCAGCACCCAGGGTTATAATCAGGAGGGATAGCCCAGGAAGGAGTAAGGCATGGTTTGCCTCAGTGTGGGGTGGACAGCTGCCTGTGCCAGAGGTAGACCTGATGGTGTGTCAAGTCCCTGCCACCCCTAGCAGTCCCCCAACACACTACTGTCAAAGTGGTCAGATACTTCATAGAGTGAGACCACACTGAAGGGATAAATATCCCTACAAACTGAAACATGCCAGGATAGAGGATGTGGCAGTCATTCTAGTTGAAAAACAGCTGAAGAAACCGGGGCCATTCCACCTAGAGATATGAAAGGAGACAGTCGTGTCAAGCGGGGCCATATTTACCCTCTGTAACTACAGGATGTAAACAGCGTGAAGAATGAGGGCCAGACATTGCAGGGACCAGATGCTGGCTAGGTTCAGAGAAGAACTTGCAGTGGAGGGGTCACCATCATGGAAGTTATCAGACCCCTTGGTTGGAAGTCAGTTTCTTGGACTCTCTAGATGTCCAATGTGCCAAGGGTGTTGTGAAAGGGATTCCCACACTGGGTGGAAGTGCGAGTCTAAATGCCATTCCTGTGGACTTACTTTCTAGCCAAAACCCTGACATCAGGAAAGTCAAGGTTCCCCATACTGTCTGACCTCCTGACCTCCTTCACTGTCATACTCAAGCCCCTAAGAGCCTTCAGTGGGATGTACCCAGAGGAGCTCGGGTACCAGAGTGGGAGCCAGAGACTGCTTCACACGGCTTCACACACCAGCCAGGCTGGACTCAGAGAGCCAGCTGAGGTCCAGAGATCACCCAAGGTCACACCAAACCTCAGTTTCCCTAATTGTAAAAGAGGGACATTAATGTTGGCCTTGCTTGAATCTATGCTCAGATTGGATTAGAGGAAGTAAGTAGTTATTGGATTGATCAGTCCCTTAATATATTACTATGGATAAAAAATTGATTATAAGTTAATCAAAAATATTTGCTACATAATTATCAAGGGTCCTACTTTAGGTTTTATGGAAAATAAAGATGCCCAGCCCACATGGAGTTTAGTTTTTATTATACCCTCTCCCCTTGTCGCTGCACTGATTTTGTAAAGGAGCCTAGATTTAATTTTTTTCTTTCACTTTTTTTATCATTAATTTTGAGTCATCCCATTAAAATCCAATGATAAGTGAAACTACTCTTTGTTCTAGTCCAGCCATGTTGCTTGCTCAGAGCACTGAAAAGATCCTGCCCTCAGAGCCTTATTATTCTTCCCCACAGCAAATGCTGCCCCTGTGGGCCAAGCCCCAGCTGGGCATTCATGTTTTCCCTGTGCCTTCCAGACTCTGGATTCATTACCCTGAACACAGATTTTCCACAAATGTGACTTTTAGAAGCACATGTTCAGAAGCAGTCTAACTTCCAGGCTTATATGAGGAGCTTTGGCTACTCTGAGAGTCATTTATCCACAGGAGAAACCAAAGCTAGGGGTACCGAAGTAGGGTAAAGGGGACATAATGAAGCCATCTGTCTTTGAATGTCTTCCCCTCTGTCCTTTCCCAGGTACCTAATGGCACCTCATTCTTTTGGCTCATGCTATTGTCATGGTTTTCAAAGTGTGATCCCTGGGGCAGCAGCTTCAGGACCATCTGAGACTTGTCAGGAATGCAGGTTCTTAGGCCTCCCCCAGAGCTACTGAATCAGAAACTGATTCAGAATACAGCAAACCTTTCAGGCGCTTCCGATACACTCTCAAGTTTGAGAACCTCTGCTCTATTGAACAATTAGTAATACTGAGCCATTAGCAGCTACCAGTCCATCAGATGAGACTTTTTAGTTTCTTCACATAGTAAAGGAACTGGACAAGTTAGTTTTGATTAGGAGAATACGGAAAGGAAAGTTCTAGATGTCTAGCAGTCTAGGGAGTTGGAGCTATCTAGTTACATCCCAGTCCATGGACCACCTACATACTGAATTCCTAGTTTTACTGCAAAACCCAATCTAGTGTGGCATACTATCATTCTTTGTCACTCTTCAGCATAAAATTTTGTTTTGGGGCTCTCTCTTTTTGTATTTAATCTTGTTTCCATTGTAACGGATTTGTATTCTGTTTATGGATGCTGCAAACACTGATTTGGCTGCTTTCAATCCCAAGTGAGTACCACTGTGTGAATGCTAGAACCTTTCTGGGATTTTTCCATGATATATTTCTTCCATCTTCATCTCAAGTGACTTTTTTTTTAATTAAGAGAAGACAATTTATTTAAAGATGGTGAAAAGGGGGAAAAGAGAGATGATAGGTCAAGTGACTTTTAGACAAACCCCGTGAAGCTCTCAGTAGAAAAGACATTAAGAGGATGTCTGGCCTGAAAACGTTGAGTAGTGCAAAGTGTCTAAATTCCTGAAGTTGAGCACAGGCAGGGGATCCTCTAGCATTGGAGTGGGTAGCCCTGACTCAGCCTTCTTGCCCAGCCTGTTACTTTAATTGTGCATCATGTTCTCTTGATTGGCAGTGTGAGAAAGATAACAGGTGTCCCTGATTTCTAATAAGTGCAGCTTTCTTCATAACAGTACTGAAAATCCTCTGGGCTTGTAGACTCCTAGGAATATTCTGTGCTGGGTTGAGACTGACTTCCTTAGTCTCCAGCCCAAATGCCCTGGAATGAGCAATTTAGAGGGGACTCGTGACCACATCCAGCCCTGTGGGCATTTTCCTGGAGGTGTCAGGGGGGTCTCGAGATTAAAATCTTCTCTCTGGGTTTCTAACCAAATGCGGGCAGCAGCAGGAGCCAAATGAGGCTTGTAATGTGTTCTGGGCTGTTTGCCTGTACTCCGGCTGGTGAGCTCCCAACCTCCCCAAATCTGCTGTAGAGAAACTGCGTACTCTGCCTCTGCTTGGAGAAAATTGAGGAGAGCTGGCCCTCACTGCACCCTTGCAGTTGAGGAGGAAGGGAGTAGGGAGGCAGCAGTCCTCCAAAAGACCTTTGTAAGAGTGGCCGCATCCCCTGGGGAGCTCGGCTGTGGTGATGTGCTGCCCCCCGGGGAAGGAGCAGGGAGGCCCACAGAGAGTAGAAGTAGGAGTGGAAGAGTCCACATGGAAATGAAAGGAAGTAGATTCTGGTTCCTCCAACTTTCCCCATGGACCTTAGATGCACTTAGGGACACGGGCCAGTGGGGGGCCATGCATGGGAAGGGGTGTAGGGTTAAGGCTGAGAGCGGCACCTCTGGGTTCCTGATGTTCCTCCAGCCTTCAGATATTTTCCTTGTTTTGCATCAAAAGGGCAGATTAGAGAAGATAATATCATGGCAAGCAAGTTATTACATATGAGCTGTGTGACCTTGGGTGATGGGCAAGTTAACCTCTCTGGGCCTCAGTTACCTTATCTGTAAAATGGAGAAACTTTGTGGAGATTTGAGAATTTAACAAATGAATATGTATAAAGGTCTGGTGTAATATAGGGCATGGACTTAGTTCTTTGAAAATGTTTTTAAGTCTAACGGCACAGAAATGGGTCCAGTGGCCAGTAGAGATTCATAAGGCACATCAGTCACCAACTTGTCTCAGCACCAATTTCCACATGTGAGTTTTGAAAGCCAGCTGTTCAGCATTGGGCCACAGCTGTCCTAGACTGACCCAACTGTTCTACTTTAGCTGGGGCCTGGGCTCCTTCCCCCAACCCTCCCTCCCCAGGGCAAAGTGGGGAGGGTAGAGGGAGTGGGTATGTGCTGCCCTCACAGTGGAAGCCAGTCCTGGGCTCTAGAAACTGGAGAGAGATAGGAAAGGGGGGCCCAGCAGGGTGCCCAGGCCACTCACCTTGACACCACCACTGACCCTTCCCCATGTCGTGTGCTCATCCACAGTGAATACAACTGTCTTCAATGCCTCAGCCCTGCTGGCACCAAACACCAACAATTCTCTGGTAAGTCCTTCCCTCATTCAAGTGATTTTTCATTGTTGTTGTTGTTTCAGAGAGGAGGGGTGTGTGTGTATGAAAAAAGAGCTGGGAAACTGAGACCAAAGCACAGCAACCCAGACTCTCAGAAGCTGACCCCAAGGGCACCTGCAGAACTTTGTAAATGCATACTTAAGTGTATATTGTAAACATCTCATTTTAAAACTATACCTCATCATAGTAAATCCATGTGCATAAATACCACACACACACACACAAAGGAATTGGAGGTAAGGGAGAATGGTACACAAGGCTGTACACACAAGCTATAAACATCATTTCTTTCTCATCCTTCTACTTTGTCCTTCCCTCTCCACCTAGCACCCCTAGTTCTCACCCAACAATGCCACTTCCCACTGTTTATTAGTGCCCCACCTCCAACAACTCTGACCTGTCCTTTGCACTCCTTAGTTCCCAGGATCTGGAGGTCTTGTCTGACTTTCCTGATAATGACAAACAATGACCCTCAGGAGCCACCATCCCAGCCCGAGTGGGACTAATGGCAGGGTGTTCAAATCCAAATGAAGGGTAGCACCTAGAAGGCCCAGGGAGATTTGCAGACTTTTAGCGTTCCTGAGATTGCTTCATAAGTTACCTCTGAACAGGCACCCGATGGCTCTACCTTCACGCATCCCAGTTGGCAATTTAACCTAAATTTTTTCAATTATCAGATTTTGAGGGAGGAAGAATGGAATCATCAGTACCTATTTCTCAATGCCTATTATGTGCAAGACAGTGTGCACTGAGAGCTAAAAAAATCTAAGAGATCAACGTGAGGCAGGGGTATATCTTAGTAGTAGAGAGCTTGCAGAGCATGTGCAGGGGCCTAGGTTCAATTGGCAGCATTGTGATAAACAAACAAACAAAAACACCTGTGTGGCCTCTGTCCTCAGACTAGCTTTCGAACCTGAAGTTATTGGATGACGCGAGCAGAGTGTGCCATGCATCAAATATAGGCTACCCATGTGCTTCCAACCTTGATGGCAGGAAGAGACCTGCTGGAGAGGCCAGGGGAAAGCCTCGTGGAGAAAGTAGAGTGTGTCCCTGTGTTCCAGGTTGAAAGGAGGCTGCCTCAGTAGAGAGGAGCGTATTCCAGGTCACAGGAACATCACAGAGAAAGAACAGAGAGGAAAAGCACAAAACCTGTGCAGGAGACAGTAGCTGGCCTAAGATGGGGTGAGGGTGGGGGACTGCACAGGGAAATCACAAGCGATAAAGTGGAAAAGAGTCGTTGGGGCCAGATGAGTGTGGACACATACAGTAGATGAAACCCTAGAATGCAAGACATTGGAGGAATTGCACACCAGATCTCCTCACTTGTGTCAGTTCCTGCATAACAAACTGTCCTCAAAATTAGTGAATTAAGGCAGCAACAATTATGATTCTCAGGACTCTGTAGCTGGCTGGCTGTTCTGCTGTTCTCCCTGGACTCAGTTACGTCACTGACTGAACAGCAAGTCTTCTGGGGGCTGGTCTCTGATGGGACAGCTCCGAGGGCTCAGCCAGTCTCTCCACATCGTCTCTTCAGTCCTCAGTTTTTCACAACATAATGGTCTTAGCTTCCAAGAGCCTGAGGGCAGAAGCTGTAAGGTCTCTTGAACTGGCTGAAAGTCTGTTCTTCCCTTACTCCACTAGTCCAAGCAGCTCAAGGGCCGGCCCGGATTAAAAGGGGTCGGGAAACAGAGTTCACCTTTGACAGGAGGACCATCAGCGTCACATTGTAAAGGAGTGTGGACACAGGCAGGTGTGATCTTGGGGGTCTTATTTATAACAAACCGTCATGCTTGTCTTAATCCAAACATTCATTATAGCTAGTTGCATGTATCTGTTTACCTCATTACATAACTGTTCTAAACATTTCCACATTAACTTAAAAATATGTATTACATTTTATTATAAATCATTCTCCTTTTCTGCTTCCTCTTATTACTCTCAGGAATGTATAAACACAGTCATCCTCTGAGGAGTGATCCCCTAGGGATACCAAAATTTGTGGATGCTCCAGTCCCTTATATGAAATGGTGTCATATTTAAACATAACCTATGCCCATCCTCCTGTATAATTTCAATCATCTCTGGCTATTTATAACACATAATGCAATGTAAATGCTATGTAAATAGCTATTATATTGGATTGCTTAGGGAGTAAGAATGGGAGAAAGTCCATACATGCTCAGTAAGGATGTAATTTTTTAAAATATATTTTTGATCTGCAGTTGGATTAATCCCATGGATACAAAGAATATAAACTTTGTATTTATATATAAAATTTCATTGTTTTGCATGGCCTGGATTTTAGGAGCTGGAACACCAAAGGGGGAAGTAACTGAAATGTCCCAAGAAGGGACTGATAAGGGTGTGACAGAGGGAAAGGACAGGAGAGAATAAACATGAGATTCCGGGACAGAGTGTCAGCAAGACCCACCAAGGTTGATTCTCAGGCCTGCTGAGGGAGAGGGCTTCCCCTACTCCTGCACTGCTCCTTCTTGCTAGCAAAACCATACATCCTCTGTGTCAGCTCCTGATCTTCTCAGAGAAGTGCCTGTTGTCACTCATTGAACCACCCCACTCTGTTGCTGAGGGCACCTCTGTGGACTGAAGGGTTGGGGCATCTCGGGGCGGGGCAGATATGTGGGCTGCCTGGCACTGCAGAGGGCAGAACTCGACCCACCCACCAGGAAGGTCCTGACTCTTTATCTCCTGTGCTTGGTCTCCAAGTACAACCCCCTTAACCTCACAGCACTGGACTGGTCCCTGCTGAGCAAGAAGGAGTGCCTGAGCTACGGTGGGCGCCTACTTGGAAACTCCTGCCGGTTTGTTCCAGACCTGGCACTCATGTCCTTCATCCTTTTCTTCGGGACATACTCCATGACCTTGACCCTGAAGAAGTTCAAGTTCAGCCGCTATTTCCCTACCAAGGTAAGTGCATCCTGCAGTTCCAAGGCACCTAAAGTCAGACCTACAAAGTAAGGAAGGCCTCTTCTGAGTCTCCCAAGAGTCTGTACCCTGAGAGAATGGACACCACGTGACTTTGGAGTCATGGAGGACTGGGTCCCTTGTTTTCAAACCCTTTTGACAACACTTGGTAATTTCAGACTTTCATTTTTAACTTTTCTGAGTAGTAGTAATTTATTGTGTCTCTTAAATTTTTCATTCTGATGACTAATGAAGTTGAAAACATTTTCATGCATTTATTGGCTACATGGCCATTTGATTTTCTTCTCAAAAGTGTCTGTTTAAATCTCTTGCACATTTTCTTTTGGGCTGTCTTTTTCTTTCTGATTTGCAAGAGTTCTTTATACATTCTGTATAGAAACCCTTTTGTGATATGTGTTGTCGATATCTTTTCCTGCTCTATGACTAACTTCTTACTTTTTTAATGGGGTCTTTTGGGAAACAGAAATTCTTAGTGTTACTATAATACAGTAAAATTTTCCTCAAGGAAAATATTGGACAGAGATATCTTCCTATGTTACCTTCTAAAAGCTTCACTATATTTTTTCTTTTATGTTAGATCTACAATCCATTAGAATGGATTTTGATGTACATAGTATGAGATAGTGTTTCTTGTGTTGTAATATAGTCAGCTGTTCTAGTACCTTTTTTTAAAGGTCATTGTTTCTCCACTGTTTTGCAAGGCTTCCTTTGCTGTATATCAAATGTTTCTATACGATGGCATCTGTTTCTGGGCTCTTTATTCTGTTTCACTGGTTTATATGTATCCCAGTATCACAGTCTTCATTTCCTTAGCTTATAACTATTTTTTTTAATTTTTATTTTTATTCATAGTTTGGTTACATTCACTGTGGAGAATTGGTACACGTATATAACACACCTTATCCTTTTAAGGTCCACTCTGTTTCCCTCATTCCTTCCATCTCTTAGAAGTCTTTGTATCTTATATAGACAAAACTCTCCTTCCTTGTCCTTTTTCAATCATATGAGCTTGGACTTTACATTCCCTCATGATTGGTTTTGAGTTTCAATAATAATCTTTATTTTTAAAAAGTGAATGTATGCGTTACAGGAAACAAAAACTTGAGAAGCAAAGAACAAAGTCATTTGCAGTCATAAGCAGCTTATTGGATGTGTCTTTCTAGGTCTCATGTGTACATACGCAGCATGCCATTTTGTGTGACCGAGATTGTACAGTGTGTGTCATGCTTTTCCAGACATCGTGACTATTCACTGATTCAAAATCCCAAAGCTACAAGAGTATTTTTGATAACTAAGATTATACTTCCCTAAAACTCAATCTGTTAGGAAAGATCCTGACTTTCTTTGGAACAAAACTTTCACTGAACATAAAAATGACAGCAGGCCTCTAAATATAAGTATTGGCAGAATAACAGCTGAAATACTGCAGCCCCTTAATGCTCAATTTAAAATGAGACATAAAGCAACAGAGTGCACCAAACATGTTTTTTAAAATTTTATTTTAATGGTACATTTTAGATATACATAGTGATAACATTCATCATAGGAGATTTGTACCTGTACATGATGTATCTTGCTGCTTCTTTTTTCCCGTTCCCCTCCCCTCCCTCCACCCCCTCCTCCCTTCATTATTTACAAAAGTTTTGTTTCCATTTTTTCCTTCTATTCCTTATTTATCTTGTCCCTCTATTTCTTCCCCCTCCCCCTCCCTTGTTCCCCTTCTTATTTGAACAATTTCCTCCCTTTCCCAATATAATACATTTTAGTCTTTATTTACACTTCCAGTTTCTCACACTAGAGAAACAATGAGGTATTTAAACATATGTGTCCAATTTATTTCGTTTAAGAGTATGGTCTCAAGATGCATCCATTTACCTAGAACTATCTCAAGCTTATCATTCTTTATGGCAGAGTAGTCCTCCATTACCAAACATGTTTTTGAGAGTTATCAGATCTCTACCTTTTTATTTTTTTATTTTTTTATTTTTTTATTTTTTTTGAGACAGAGTCTCACTCTGTAATTCAGGCTGGCCTTAAACTCACTAAGTAGCCCAGGCTGGCCTGGAACTTGTGAGAGTTCTCCTGCCTCAGCCTCCCAAGTGCTGGCATGCATGCACCATCATATCCAGCTAGATTTCTACTATTAAGATATTAGCAAGAAAGTATGTTCCTACTGAATTATTAACATATCCATATAGTATGGCTAAAAGATGCATGCACATCAATGGCTCTCACCAAAATATAAAACTGAACACACTGTACCCATATCTCCTGTGTGCTTCCTTCCACCCCTCTGCTGCCAGCCCAGTGACAAATCCTGATACACACTGCCTAGAGGGGGGTAACAATTTCACATCCAAGATGCATCTTTTCTATCAATTATAACAAAAAGATATTTGCATGGTGACTAACTCACTACTTCTACTTTTTATCATACATTGTCACCTCAGGACATCTATAAAGCTTAGATACTATGCAATAAAGTATGAACTTTGTGTACAATCAGCCCAAGCACTTTACCGAAAATGCATTCACAGGCTGCCGGTTATAATCTTGAAACATCTTCCAGATATGGAGCTAGTAGCAGACAGCCTTTGCTTGCTCTAACCTCCTTCCCTTTTCCCTCTTTGCCACTTCAGTGATTAAGTTCAGGACCAAATCCAGCTCCAAAATGTGGCTTTAACAAAGGTCTCTTGCAGAAGACAATGCTTCCTAAAAACTAACAAAAGGATATTTATATAGAGGTTATTTTGCAGCCGAATGTGGTGGGGCACGCCTGCAATCCCAGAACTCCAGAGGCTGAGGCAGGAGGATCAATCACAAGTTCAAGGCCAGCCTGAGCTACATAGAGAGACCCTGTCTTAAAAAACTAAAAACACTCCCTCTCACCCCCGCACTCTCCCTCTACAGCACAGCTTCACAAGGCCTCACCATGCATCATTTTTTCCATGGGCTACACTTTTGATATAAAATTGAGCTTACTTCTACTGAACAGTTTTCTTTAAATTCTCCTCAGTTGACTCTCTTCAGTATTTACTGAGTGCTTAATAAAGGCCAAGAAATAATTTCTCTTAAAAATTAAAAGACCACTTTTCATCAAGTGGCATTTAGAGATAAAACAATTCTTTAACTTTTTGGATAAGAGAAAGAAGTACAGATTAAATTTCCCATTAATCTATAGGCAACTATGTTTCATTTTTAAAGGTGGTGTGGGAACATTATAAACTTAATAAGCATCTTGGCAGTAGAAACTAACCTTGTGCTAGTGCGCAGAAAAGTTATCAGATTGTGAGTCATTAAATCAGCTCATCCTTCCCAGGAAGCGTATATGTAATAAGATAAATTCATCATTCTCTTTTTCGTGAGCACATATGCAACAGATTATTTTTAACATTGAAAGACGTATTTGCGAACTTCATAGTACGTGATTCATTGCTCAAATTCTAAGCTTCACTTATGTATTTTCTCACAGAGAATGCTGCTTGCAACCATATTTTCCTTTTTGTTTCAGAAGACATTGAATAGGAAGTATGGATGTGTAATTGAAAATATGTAATAAAGAATGGAGCTTTAAAACAATTAGAGAAATGCTCTCTGGATTGAATTATAATTATTTCCATTTATTTATCAATCTGCCTCTATCTGTATAAAATTAAAAAGTCTATGTTTACTAGGATGAAGATAAGTGGCATATTTTCATGTTTTTAATTTGTCATATAGTGAGTGATTGAGAAGCATTCAGCAATTCAAAAACCAAACCACCAAATAAGTTATATAATGAAACTCATAAACATAAAAATTTAACAGCTGTTGTATGTTCTTGGGTGCTTTAGGAGTTAATTTGTACCTCTGTCAGCTTCGTGTATTTTGAAATAGAGGCACAAATATGAGATCTTGGGAGGAGAACTTTGAGGATTCCCAAGCATACAATACTGAGAATTTCAGATCCATCAAACCTGAAAAGCAAATGAAGGAAACAGCGTTGCTTACTAACAAATTGCTTTGTTCTTATGTTTTCCTAATTTGTGAGACCCAAAGGTTGATGTCCGTTAGTAGTATTAGATTGTCATACAGCATACAGGCTGCAGAGACTTAGATGTACCAAGATCACTACAGTTTGTTTTTACTGGTAGCTCCCTTTCAGGTGACACTGTGGTTCTCATTCTAGTGTGGCATCAGTCGTGGTGTTTTAGGATGCTGAATTCAATGTGAGATGAACCCATTATGAAGCTTGATGTATTGTCTTCGAGTAATGCCCCTAGTGGGAGGGAAAATGTCTGAGACCATTTATTAGATTCTAGGCAAAATGAATAAAACTGCATTGTATTTGAGTGTCTTTCTGTTGGACCTGAATATGTCTAGCAAATATGATTTATGGGGCTTTAAAAAAAATCCTGTTGGGGCTGGGGATTTAGCTCAGTGATTAGAGTGCTTGCCTTGCAAGCACAAGGGCCTGAGTTCGATCCCCGGCACCACAAGAAAAAAAAATCCTGTTGTATTTTGTATGTAGAACTGTTTTGAAGTATTAGGCATACTTGCTTTGAATTTTATCTCATTTTCTTAATTTTTTTATCCTTTAAATAAAATGTAACCCCCCCCAAAAGCCCTAAAAACAGACATATATGTATGGATTATTTTGTTCCTTCTAACATAGTCTGGGCATTAAGATTTATCTTTTACTACCCAGCAATATTAACAAAATAGGGCTGGGATTTAGCTCAGTGATTAGAGTGCTTGCCTTGCAAGCACAAGGGCCTGAGTTCGATCCCCAGCACCAAAAAAAATTTAAAAAAAATTAACAAAATGTACATCTAGAACAACGACTAGACAATCTGGACTCGCTTAACAGGCAGAGAACCCTTCGTCCTCTGCACACTTGGCCTCCCCTGCCCTGTGAACGTTCAGCCTGCTCTCCAAGACAGGAGCTGGGGTTCCCGCTGAGTTCAACCCTTGCCCTTGCCACACCTGCTGAGTGGCCCAGTTCCGTCTATTACACCACAAAATGACCACGCGGATCACACTCCCGGCTGACTACCCCATGCTAGGCACTTAAAACGCACCAGAGTTCACTTGCACTTGATGTAGGTACCATCATTGTGTCCCCCTCACAGAGGAGGAAAGCGAGGCTCAGAGAGGTCACCTGCTTCCCCAGGGTCACCCCTTCGGTGAGGACTTTCGTGTAGGCCTGCTGACGTCAACACAGCCTTTAATTGTTTTCTTTGCTGCCTGAGGCCTGAGTCAGCCTGGAATGAGTAATATTTTGCTCACTTGCTTCCCTCCTTTCTGCAGGTCCGGGCCCTGGTGGCTGACTTTTCCATTATTTTCTCCATCCTGCTGTTCTGTGGAATCGATGCCTGTTTCAGCCTAGAAACACCCAAGCTGCATGTGCCCAGTATTATCAAGGTTTGCCCCTTCCCTCTCCTCGGGACACTCACCCTGCCTGCCTACTAGCTGTAGCCCTTGTTCCTCCATGCTCAAACTTTCTTCTCTCAACCGAGACCCTTTTGTTGGCTCTGTGTGCGCGCTACCCCTTCCTGTGTAGTTTCCTAGGGACTTTCTTGGAGAGGTGTGTAGGCACATAGTCACAGTGAAATCTTGGAATGAGGAAGCTGCCAGCTGAAGCATCTTCTATCCGAGTGTTTCCATTGCTTGTTAGAAATGCAAATTTTCAGTCCCTTCCACCTATGAGAACTCTGAGAACTGGGGGTGGAGTGGCGACCTGCATTTTCACAAGCTCTCCAGGTGATTCTGGGCATACGCAAAGCTGAGAACAGCTGCTTCGGAAAGGACCCATTAGTCCAAAGTTGGTGTCAACTTCTCATGGCTAAGCTCAAGCCCAGTTCCTTCACACACACACCAACCAGCTAACCAGGGTCAAGAGCCCGGGTTCTAAGCTAGAACTTCCCTCCTTGCTTTTGAGGTCTCGGCCTTCAGGATATTATTTCAGGGTTTCTCTGAGTAGCTTAAACATGTACAACTTGTTTGCCTGCAAAATAAAGAACCTCATTCTCTTTAATACGACGAAAGCTAATCATCGGCTCCTGCACGAATAACCCCTTATTCTCAAAGTGCAGGTCTGAACTGATGGTTGGTGTTTTACAGACAATTCTATAATGCCTCCCACATGGGTGACTCAGGAGAGGCGGGCGTGTCAGGCACTGGGCCCATTCATTGCTTTATTTTTGCCAGTGGAGCCTCATTTCTGCTTTTTGTTGTTTTGCGGTTAGTGACTGCAGTCTCCCTCCCAGCTGCCCTCCCTGATCTTCTCCTCGTGGGTCCCAAGCAATCCCAGGGCAGCTGCAGCAGATTATCTCCTTGATTCTGCAGATCCTAGCTGTGTTCACACGCCTTCCCATGTCTGCCTGCCTCTGTGGGTTTGTTAAAGTTGCAGGTGCCTACTATCTTTAAGGGAGAATATTGTACTTTAAAAGTACCCCCAGGTGGGGGAAAGGTGGCAAGATGGGAGTGGCCAGCAGGCCAGGGCCTGCAACAAGAGAGAGAGGAAAGGACCCTCTTCATTTGCTCTGCTCAGCCCACGCGGCCTGACCGAGGCTGGTTCGTGGCCCCCTTTGGGAAGAACCCGTGGTGGGTGTACCTGGCGAGCATCCTGCCCGCTCTGCTGGTGACCATCCTGATCTTCATGGACCAGCAGATCACAGCCGTCATTGTCAACAGGAAGGAGAACAAACTGAAGGTGAGGGTGGTGCTAGGAGGAAAGTCAGAAGGAATTAAGGAGGGAAGTGGTCTTTCAGTATTGTGAGCAGAAGACAAGTTCCCACTTGGTGTGTTGGGGGGAGGGTGTGACTCGATGTGACTGAGGACCAGGACTGAGACCATGTTGGGCCCCAGGGCACAGACCTCTTGTCTCTCAGAGTAACCCTCCAACTCTGTACCTATTGAAAGTGAACTTGGAGTCTGAGCAGATCCTGACAGAGGAATAGGCTTGGAACCATGAGGCCAAGGAACCTTCTTAGACCTCTTGTTCCTGAAACTTCCCTCCCTGCCTCTGGGTCTGAGAAGACTCAGGCTACCCCTCCTTTACCCTAACTCTAGGCTACGTGTAAGGCCTTCCTCAGCTCGGGCGCCTCTTTCAGGAACTGCAGAGCACTGTGGCCACTGGGCAGGAGCCCTTCTCACCAGGAACCCAAACCCAGGGCCTTTCTAAGCAGGAACGTTCCTCTCCTCCATCACCTGTGTGCCTTACTTGGCTGACCCTTTCAGACAGGCTGGCAACAAAGCCACCTCTGGGGGTGGTGAAATCTGAACGCCTCTGAAGTCCTCACAGAGAGCGACTCAGGATGGCAGCCCCCTCAGAGTACACCCTGGAGGGTATATGGAGGTTGAACCATGTTCCACAAAATGGCTGCTTTGGGGAAGAACGGACTCCCAGAGGCTTTTCTGTCCCACTGCCCTTGCAGAAGGCTGCTGGCTACCATCTGGACCTGTTCTGGGTGGGCATCCTCATGGCCTTGTGCTCCTTCATGGGCCTCCCCTGGTATGTGGCTGCCACAGTCATCTCCATTGCCCACATTGACAGCCTCAAGATGGAGACGGAGACCAGCGCCCCTGGGGAGCAGCCCCAGTTCCTGGGGGTCAGGTAGGAGGGGTCAGGGCCTGGATCACCTGAACATAGTGGGGGGAGGGGAAATCTGCTTTTCTTACCATCAAGGAGTTTGGGTGGAAAAGGGGCCCTACTGTGACATCCCAGGAGCCACAGGAACAGGAATGACATCCTGACTGGAAGGAAGGAGAGAGAAAAATTCTAAGTGGTACATTTTTCTTCGTAGTCTCTAAACAGCACACACACACACACACACACATACTCATAAATACACATGTACATGTGTGAGCCCCAGAGGCTGTCACCTACCTAGACATGGTAGGGCCTCTTCCTGCCTTTGGACTCCCCTCAGGACCCTCCAGACCCTCTCACTGAGGTCCCTCAAGGCCTCTGTGAGTTCAGGTCCTGCTTAATATCCATTGCTCCAGAATGTCTTCCTGGGCCCAGCCCTACTCTCTGGACCACGGTCCTAGATTATCACTTCTGTTCTTTCCCTTGCTGCTCTTCTCATGCCTGCGTCAGGTTCCCAACTCCTTCAAGCAGGGAAGTGCATCTTCTTACCTCTTAGAGCTCCTCAGCCCCCACCAGACCCAGGCATCCTCCTAGACAGCTGCCTGGGGGTGTCCCCCCACTGCCTTGGGACAACTAGGTGCTGTCCAGCCCCAAAGGAGGCTTCTCTGGCTGATTGGGTCCAGCACTGGGTAGTCCCTTGAGCTCCTGGGCCTAAGCAACCTGACCCAGAGCTCAGGGCTCTACCGTGTTGTGCATGGCCTGGCACTCAGGAAAACCTTCCTGTCTGACCACTGACTCCTGTTCTTCCAGCAGCCAGGCCCTCTTCCCAAAGATCCTCATCAGTCATGTCCCACACAAGAGAGATCTTGTCACCAGAGGGCAGGGTAATAGGCATGTAGGTGCCATGATTATCTCTTTCTACTCAGCTCAAGATGTCCAGGGCCTTTCCTGATGCCACACGATGAGTACTTGGCCAAGCTAAAATTTGTCCAGTCGTTAGCCAGTACTATGAACGACATTCCCAATCCCCCTACAAAATGTCCTGGCCTCCGTCAGAGGCATCTGTCTTCCTTGGGTGGGTCAGCTGGACCTCAGGTTGATGCAGAAGCCCTTGGAGGCCATCACCGTGGACATAACCTTCAGGGCCCACAGAGGGGCAGGAGGCTGGGAATGGGCACTGAATGTCTCCAAGGTCACCCCTGACCATGTACTCTTCTCTACCAGGGAACAGAGAGTGACTGGCATCATTGTCTTCATCCTGACGGGAATCTCTGTCTTCCTGGCTCCCATCTTGAAGGTAAGGTTCTGAGCCCACCCAGGGCCTCATCGTCTGAGGAAGCACAGAGCTGAGGCCTCGGGGGGA
Source organism: Hystrix cristata (assembly GCA_004026905.1). Classification (NCBI taxonomy): domain Eukaryota; kingdom Metazoa; phylum Chordata; class Mammalia; order Rodentia; family Hystricidae; genus Hystrix; species Hystrix cristata. The sequence continues at coordinate 117,906 of PVJO010001503.1, read as the reverse complement.
GGACTACTGGCCTATGGACCCCTAAAAATGACAGGATCTTACCAGGCCCCTGTGATGTTTCAGTGTCGTCGTCATGTTTTGTACTCTATTGCCGATCCTGTCTGTCTCATGGGCCCAGGGTGCGCTCTCACCCTACTGGAGAACAGCACTCCCAAATTCTGCCCCTGCTTGGATCGGGAACTTCCAAGCTGAGTGTGTTCATGTTGCTGTGGTTTGGAGCTTGCTCAAGGCCTTGCTTGCCCATTTTCTGCTTTAAATCTTGTGAGGGTGGGGATAGGGTGGGGGTGTTGAACTGTTCTCCAGGCCTCATCTCTGCTCCTCTATCTGGCATGTCTTGGCACAAAAAGTGACTTTTCCCCACACAGTTTGAAGCTTCTCTTGCTCGTGCCCCACCAGGTCAGCTAGAAGAGACTAACACAGCTAGAAGAGACTAACACATTCAAGGCAGGTTTCCCCCAGAACAGTCACTGTCTGGTTAGGAGAAGATGTTCCTACAGTCTCTCCACTGCAGCCAGTCACTTATCAATGGCCCTTTCTCTTGATCAATGCACACGTAAGACTTTCCTTTCTTGAATTAAGGTTATTTGTAATTGCTCCAAACATTTGCAGCTTTTTCCCTATCTTGAACATCTCAAAATAACTCATTAGGGGTCGACCTGGTTAAAAAAAAGGCCAAAGAGCAATGATTCTAATTGACTCACTTATGAAAACCATTTCTGTCATGAGAATCGGTGATGGGCATACCTGAGGAGTAGGTGGAGGTTGGGTTTCAGTAGGTGGAGGAGTTTCAAAGCAATACTTCCATTGTGTGGGAAACAGGTGACACACAGGTGGGCAGGTATCTTGTTCATTTAAAATTGTGTTTTGGGGCTAAGGATGTAGCTCAGTGATAGAGCACTTGCTCAGCATGTGAGGCCCTGTGTTCAAACCCTAACACTGAATAAGAGTATTTTTAAATGGTCAGAAAATGTATACCTTTGTGAAAAGGGTTCCAAAGAACCACTGTGTACGTCAGCCCTGATATTGTTTGATAAGAATTTGTGTAAAAAATTCTACTCTTCTTTTTTTTTTTTTTTATGTACTGGGGATGAACTCAGGGACTTGCGCTTGCTAGAAAAAACTCTACTCTTAAAAACAGCATACTTTAGGGGCCAAAAATCGTAGGAACATTTTGTAGATAGCAGTTCCCATTCACAGACCTTAGGCAGTCCTGAGCCATTGCCCCAGCTGTCATGCTCAGCAATTCAGCCATTTCAACCAGCCTGTATGCAGATTTGAATAGAACACAAAGCAGGTAGAAAATTCCACTACACTTTCCTTTGTCTTGTTTCACTTATAACATGATCAATTCTTTTATGGACATATTTATTTCGTGCATACATTTTCTAGGTTTTCACATTCATATATTTGACATCTGATTTTGGTAAATTTTTGTTTTTGCACTAATATAGTCTGTCTTCTTAATATAGGTAACATGCACACAGCAGTATAATTAATTGAAATGAAGAGTAGGGTTATAAATCAGAGGCAGAGTACTTAGCACAAACAAGGCCCTGGTTTTGATCCCCATTACTAACAAAAAAAAAAAGAAGAAGAAGAAGAAAGAAAAGAGTTCTGTGCATAAGATCTGACATAGCCAAAGGTTTTGGTGGTCATATCGTTTTAGTGATGTATAGTCATGTTGCTCACTCTTGGGTGCCATGTAATAGTTCCACATTTTGTATAATAATGGAAATTCCCTTCTGCTGCCATTCTTAGCCCAAATGTAATTCTTTCAATCTGTGGCGTGTATCCCTATATTAATTTATGCATTTTATAAAATAGGCTGTGTAAAGAGAGTAAGGTGGCAGATGCAGAGAGATGTTACTTATTGCTCTGATGGTCATGGAAAAGTTTTTGAGGGTCTACATAATTCCAAATGCTTTCATGTTATCTTCGTATCCAACACAGTGGGGTTTGAAAAAATCTGCCTACCTGTATTCATTCGCGATGAGTGAAAAGTAATGCACTTTATTTAGCCAATAGTCCATCGATTTGATAAATTTTGAACAAAATTTTGATAAGCAGACAGACTTATCTAGATTTTGGGAGGGAGGCTGCTGAGGATCAAACTCAGAGTCTTGTACTTGCTAAGCAAGCACTCTACCACTGAGCTAAATTCCCAACCCCTAGAATTTTTATTGACCATAATTTTTAAGATTTCTGATTTGATTATATCAAGGTCCATACTCTTTATAAAATAGACCTCAAAAGTAGAACTTTTATAAAAATAGACCTTCAGGACTGTTAAGTGATTAAAGCATTATCACTACCTGACACACCAGTACTAAATACTGAACTAATTCTATGTTAAGGAAAATAAATTTGGTGCATCCAGTTCAAGAAAAATATAATTTAGGGGCTGGGGATTTAGCTCAGTGTTAGAGCACTTGCCTAGCATGTACAAGGTTCAAGGCTCAATCCTAACATGGCCAGAGAGAGAGAGAGAGAGAGAGAGAGAGAGGGAGGGAGGGAGGGAGAGAGAGAGGGAGAGAGGGAACACAGGTGGGCTGTCTGCTCAAGAGCAAGTTGAAATCTTGTTTATGTAGCCAACAGAGGAGATTATACAAATTTTAGAGGGGGTAAATTGCCTCCTACTTACTAGTGTCACTTTTCATTAGTGATCCTATATCACCTATTAAAGACACTTTTGTTTGTACCAATTCTTCCAATAGAGTTCTGTTCTGGGATGTTTCAATTCTTTTTCCATTACTGGCACTGAATCCAGGGCCTTCATTGAGCTACTTCCCTAGCCCTTTATTTTTATTTTTTATTTGGAGACTGGGTCTCACTAAGTCATTAAGTTGCCCAGGCTGAGCTCAAACTTTTCAATCCTCCTGGCTCAGCCTCCCAGAGTGCTGAAATTATAGGTGTGAGCCACCATGCCCAGCTGTGTCTCAAACTTTAATGTGTATAAAAATCATGTGGGGCGATTATTAAAAGCAGGTGCTAATTCAAATTCACTAGGTCTTGGGGGGGCCCAAATTCTGCAGTTTTAACCTCACAGGTGATGCTAAAGCTGTTAGTCCACCATACTTTGAGTAGCAAGGACACCCCCATAAGAATCAATGAATGGTTGTATTGATATTAGACCATAACCACTAATAATTATAATGATTATGGTCTAATAACCACTAATTAATAATCACTAATCTAATAATCACTTCAGGCTTTCCAGCACCAATTTGCAAACCTTTGGTTATCTTCTCAAATGAAGACACCGAGTGATGAAGTAGCCACATATTTGATGGGCAGCATAAATGACTTGCACACTCAGTCCTGTAGACTTTCCACTCCATCCCAAGGCTGTGAAGTTTTGTCTTTTGTTTGCACTTTGCCACAGCTCTGTGGGACCGCCTCTGAGGAACACCTGACAATGTCAGATGCCCCCATCCAGGACCCCTGTCCCTCTCAGGGTCTCAGCCTCAAGCTATTTGAGAAGGCTGTGATCATTGTCGACCACTTAACTGATGATTAGAGCTGACATTGGAGGTAACTTTTTGCCACTTTTTCATTTCATTAATATTTGAAAAGAGACTATTCTTGGAGATCCAAGGAAGATTTGTGCTGGCTAATCTGCAGTTCCAGATCACAGTCCCATGAGTGGCATGAGTGTGATGTCATAGCCTTGTGGGGTTTGCTGGGAAAGCTGTGAATGACTGGAAGAGAGACAATTTCCTCCCTTGCTAATAAGATGACTTAATAATCAGTGACTGGCAATTAGAAATCATCTAATACTTAATCCAGTTCTCAAATTTGATGTAGTTTTTCTCATTAGGGCAAAAGGGAAGTTTTAAATGACCTTAAATTTGTGTTGCTCCAAGTTATAGCTAAATTTTTTTACTCAACATTTTATTTCTCTCTCAATTGCTCCCACACTTTGAGAGTGATTAGGACAGTGTTACTCATTGAAGATTTTACCTTGATTCATAATTAGGCAAAAATCTTATAAGCCATGTGCTAGTAGAATGATAAAAGGGTCATATAGTTTCCTATTAAACTTTCAGTTCAAGGAGCTATAGATGTAACTCAGTGGCAGAACACCTGCCCACTATGTACAAGGCACTGGTTTCAATCCCCAGCAGTCCCTAAATAAATAAATGAACTTTTAGTTCAAATGTCTTGGATCAAAATTTATAATGTATAGGCCCAAATCATGCTTTGTGTTTAAAAATGAATGTGGTCTAGTTACCTTGCAAGAGAGGTTATTTATTTGGTTGGATGTATTGATATTCTTAAATGACACCTATAAGTTGGGCAGTCCACATTGGCATTGTTCTTTGTTTTTGCCAGTGTTCTACCTCTGGGCACAGTGGTGAGTATCAGATACTGGTAAGGAAGAGGATAAAGGAGCAGAAATGTGGCTTAGACAGACAAAGGAGGAATGCCTCAATAGGCTTTTAAGATTTCGAGTGATTATAGGACAGTATGAATGATAATATCCTTTTTTCTTTTTCTTTTTTCTTTCTTTTTTTTTTTTTTTTTTTTGGTGCTGGGGATCGAACTCAGAGCCTTAGGCTTGCTAGGCAAGCACTCTAACCACTGAGCTAAATCCCCAGTCCTATTTTCCCATTTTTGAAAAAGCAAACTGCTGGTGTGCATGTTTGGAAGGAAGGTTTTTTGATAATTATTGATGGTTGGTTTATATATGTCTGTTTTGACTTCTTTTTTTATCCAATGTGCACCATGGGTGATTTTTAAGTGTCTTTGGTATTCCCTCCTGTTGTAGCTCAGCTCACTAAAAGGCCTCAGCTCCCTGCAGCCTGAATGGCTTTGAGGGCCCTCAGCTGAGGCTGGAGGTGGGCAAGGACTGGCGGGAATAAGCACAGCACAGTATGTGGTGCTTTCCCACCTTCCAGAAGCAGGGTCTTCAGCCAGACCACACAGCTTCCATGGAACCGGGAGAGGGGCCAGGCCGGGGAGCAGCTGTGTGCTTGGCTGTCCACCCCTGCTGGAGGGTGGAGCAGTGGCACCTGAGTGGCCCTCATTTCCTACCCCACCCACTCTTGGGCTCCAGATCTGCTCTCAGGCCTCAGTTCCTCCAAATGCTCAGTTCCCCAGCTGCCTCTGGGATTGGCAAACACCTTTGTCTCGAACAGGGTGGCCGAAGTCCCCGTGCCAGGCAGAGACCCAATCCAGAACTCTGCTTTTGTTTCAGTACATCCCCATGCCGGTTTTGTACGGAGTCTTCCTCTACATGGGTGTGGCCTCCCTGAACGGCATCCAGGTGAGACTGTCCCATTCTCAGCTGCTGTGACCCTCAGTCAGCACTCCATGTGTAGTTCTAACCAAGACCCCAAATGCTTGTTTTCCCAATTCAATAAAGGAATAATAATAATAATGGTACCCTTTATTATGTGCCAGGAAAAGCAACTAGGCACTTTACAGGTGTTACATATTTTAATCTATACAATAAATTATGTGTATTTATGTAATAAATTCCTATGAGCCCCATTTTACCAGTGAGGAGGCTGAGGCTCAGAATTCAAAACCAATCAAGCTAACTCCAGTGAGTGTTTTGCTATACTTCCTAAGGCAACTCTGCAGAAGAAAATGTTTTATTCTATATTTACCACAAATGTCCCAAGATTTCTTGGATGGTTTGTGTTCAGTTGCATTTTCCTTAAATACAGACCATGTTCATTTTGAGACCATCCCCAGGTCCTCTCCCCTTATCTGGGGCTAAGGACCCCTTTTTCATAGTATCTGTCCTGTACCTCTCTCTGAAACCCCACCGAGGCACCCCTTCCCTAGTCCCAGGCCCCAGCAGACCTGCCACCTCCCAGGGCCTGGCAGCCTCGCTGAGCCCCACACTGTCCTCGCCAGTTCTGGGAGCGCTGCAAGCTCTTCCTGATGCCCGCCAAGCACCAGCCAGACCACGCCTTCCTGCGCCACGTGCCCCTGCGCCGCATCCATCTCTTCACCCTGGTGCAGATCCTCTGCCTGGCTGTGCTCTGGATCCTCAAGTCCACTGTGGCCGCCATCATCTTCCCAGTCATGGTAAGGTGGGCATGGGCCTCCCCTCTTGTTCAGCAGGTTGGTGTGGACAGGCGTCTGCTGAGAGGTCCAGTGGCCCAGCTCACCTTCCGTCACCCTCTGCCTTCTCCCCACTGATGACCTGCCTCTGTCTGGTTGAAGAAACAGACACAGAGCAAGTTGTGGGGTCTGGCCAGATGGTGTGCAGTGGGAATGGATGGAGAGGAGGGCCAAGAATTTCTGTGTGGCATGTGACCCCTGCAGGGATGACCCGCATGCTGAGGTCAGGGCCTGGCTATGGGGACTTGAACATGGGACTAGAGACTCCCCACTGCCAAAACTCACAAAGACCTCAGGAGGAGATGCATACTAAGTATAAATCTTTTCACCATGCAAAATCACAGAATTATTTTTGAGGGGAATTGCTGGGGATTGAATTCAGGGCCTTGCACTTGCTAGGCAAGTGCTGTACTGCTGAGCTAAATACCCAACCCCCAGAAAAGTTGGATTTGAAAAGATAGAGGGGGTGGGGAATAGGATCACAGATCAGGAACCTTGAAATCTAATGATAATATAAAATTTGAGCTGGGGAAAGGTATATAGGAGTTCTTTGACTATTCTTAAAATTCTTATGGGAGCTTGAAATGATTCCAGAATAAAAAAGACTGTAAAAAAAAAGAGCCAAAAATGTGTTGCATCTGAACCACCCCCCCTGGATAATCTGGAGGAAAGTGGTCCAGTGCCTGCTAGAAGGCCGGAGCATGTGGCCTAATGCTCCCTGATCACCTGCAGTCCTGGATTAGGGGCCACAGTAAGGTCTTGAAATGTGTGCTCTTGGTCAGTGCTTTTGACCCCAGCTGCTTATTAGAACCAATACAGATCAATTAAATCCAAATCTCTTGGGGAAAACCCAGGTTTTGGTAGTTTTAGTAAGTCTATAGGTAAAAGTAAATATGGGGGCTGGGACTTTAGCTCGGTGGTAGAGTGCTTGTCTAGCAAGCACAAGGCCCTGAGTTTGATCCCCAGCACTCAAAAATAAATAAAAATAAAAAATAAAGGTAAATATGCAGCCAGGGTTGATAATCACTCGATGGAAAAGGAAGTGGATCCTCTCCAACAGGGTCCTTGTGGGCTTTAGAAATGAGGACAGATGGACAATAATAGTCAATCTTTAGCATTTACTGAGTACCATTCCAGTCAATCTACACCAGCTCTGAAGTACTGATAGTAAATCCTTTTTACAGATGAGAAAGATGAGGCTTGGTAAGCATAAGTGAGTGACCCAGGTTACAACCAGGACAGGGCAGAGCAAGACCTGCACCCCTCCCATTCATTTTTTTAAAATAACTTTCACTCTGGAGGCCTGTAGTTTTGACAAAGGTACAGAATTGTGAGTCTACCACTGTCATCATGATACAGAACAACTGGGTCACCCCCAAATTCCCTCTTCCTGTCCCTTTGTAGATAGGCCCTCTTCCCACCTGTGTTCCTGCACTGATTTATTTTCAGAGCCAGGAATTTTTACATTTCACCCCAATCAATGTGTGCTCCTGAGAAGCAGTGTCAGTGAGGAGCCAGTGTGAAATTCAGGCAAAGGTTTCCCTCCTTGACTTCATTTTTTTTTTTTTTTTGAGACAAGGTCTTGCTATGTAGTGTAGGCTGTCCCCAGACTCACTATGTGTCCCAGGCTGGCCTTAAACTCATGGTGACCCTCCTGCCTCAGCCTCCCAAGTGCTAGGATTACAGGTGTGCAGCACCACGCCCAGCTTTCTCCTTGACCTCATTTGATATCCAGTTTTAGGATGTGAAAGAATAATATGTATAGCAATCATCCCGGGCCCCCGAGCTTACAGGACATGAACTTTTAATCCTCGCCACAGAGGATTTGTTTCTTCCTTCAGCATATTCATCCTGGACAGGACCAAACTTTCTAAACTGTCCTTTAAAACTTTCCTGTAGCTAATATGTACTTTTTCCAGATGTCGTTGGGAGAGGAATTGGCTGCTCTGAGAAATGAGGGCAGAGGGCCTCAAGTGTCCCCTGGCCAGCAGCATCAACATGCCCTAAGGAACTTGTTAGAAAAGCAGATTCCTGGGCGCCACCCCCAAGCTGCTGAAATAAATCTGTGGAACTGTGCCCAATAATGTTCGGCTTAGTAAGCCCTCCAGGAGGTTCTGGCAAAAATCAAGTGTGAGTGCCACTGATTTAAAGAATAACTGTGGCCAGGGACTGTAATCTGGCACTTTGGAGGCTGAGACAGGAGGATCTCTACAAATTCAAAGCCATCCTGGGCTACCTAGTGAGTTCAAGGCCAGCCCGAACTACATAGTGAGACCCTGCCTCAAAAACAGAAACAAAAATAAAACTGTGGTTCTCCAGCCAGGGTCTCCACCTTGGCTCCCCACTTCAGCTGTCACAGGATCTGTCCCTCTCTTTATTGGTAAGCCTGGTCACTTATCTGAGGAAAGCCTGGATGGGAGGAACCAAGATAGGAGAAGGAAGGTGAAAAATGGCATGTGGGGACTTTGGAACGGCTCCAAAGACGCTGATCCCAGGAGGACCTACCATAGGAAAAAAATATGTTGAGGGAGAAAAAAATATATTTTTTTTGCTTTCTTGATTTTTTGAGACAGGGTCTCATTGTGTAGTTTGGGGTGGCCTCGAACTCCCTGAGATCCTCGCGCCTCAGCCTCCTGAACACTGGGACTATAGGCGAGCACCACCACACCCAGCTGAGGGAGAAAACTTTAACCCACAGTTTTCTCTGAACTCCCACAAAATTTTATCATTCTCTTTCTTCCCGTCACAGATCCTGGGCCTCATCCTCGTTAGAAGGCTTCTGGACTTTGTCTTCTCCCAGCATGATCTAGCTTGGATTGACAACATCCTCCCAGAGAAGGAGAAAAAGGAGACAGACAAAAAGAAGAAAAGGAGAGGGCCCCATGAGGACAGTGATGAGGAGGTGGGGAAGTTGTGAGGCTTGGGCATTGTGGGGATCAAGAGGGCCTCCTTCTATTTCTACCAGGGCCAGGCTTCTCAGGGCCTGCAGCAGTGTGTGAAGCCGGTCTGGGATGGGCTGGGGCTTCTGCTTGTCTTGGTCCAGGCTGCCAAGAGCTTGCCTATTCCTGTGACTGTCTTTAGGGTAGGCCTCCCCGTCCAGGAAACAACTAACAGTCCAAGCCCACTCTCTCTCTCCTATGAGTTCTTGGGGCCATTTTCAACAGCAGCCCAGGTCTCTGAAGGAATGGGACAGGAGGTGGCTCCAACAAGGAGAGTAGATACAAAGAATACCTCCAAATAATGGAGCAGGCCTGGGGGAAGGGGTCCCATGGGGGTTTATAGGTCAATTGGACTTCAGGACAGGTGGGAGGGGCTGGGCACAAGCTTTTCTTGGGACAGCCTGGAGGGTATTTTGGAGGGAAGGGAGAATGGCTTTATTTCCCAGATTCCTGGAACGACTGTTGCCCATCTACCCCTCTCCTCTCCCGTGCTGCTTTTGCATCCCACCCCCAAAACACTTGGGGAGCCAACAGACAAAGAGCCAATGCAGAAGTTATAGTAAATCGCAGAATGTTAGGCAGAAAGAGTGTCTGTTTCAAGTGTTCATTACAAATGACAACACTGATGGTATTAAGAAAATCTTCCCTGACCTTGACTCTTGATTTCCAGTGTACTACGCTGCCCATGCCATCTCCTAATGCCATGCCTGGCTCCCAATTTGACCTGGACTTATAACTCTTCATCTACTTTGTCTTGTTCTCCTAGCAATCTTGCCTTTGGCAAATGAAAGCTGTTCACAGACTCATAGGGTTGAGACCTTGCTGACTGGTTGGTGGTGATTGAACTATCCTCTGATGGTAACGATTGGCCAAAATCCTCCTGAGCCTTAATTGCTGTCCTCTTCCTGCAAGGAGAGAGTACCATAATTCATTAATATATATTTTTTGTAGATAATTTGCAAAGGCAAATTCTAAAAATGGAGACAGAGCCCAGGTATTTTTGAAGACAAATACTTATTTTTTCATTGGTTCATTTGAATGACTCCTACCTGTCTGGAACTATTTTGAGGTTGGGGAAAAAAAGTATCTCCTGGATTATATGATACATTCAATAAAAAATGGGATTCAATTTATACAAATTTATTTTACACGTCTCCATAGCAACACAGCTATTATGTGAAGTTCATTCCCAAATCACTGGTGACATGACAGACGAAACTCTTCTGAGGAGCGACATCCTGGATGAGTTCCTTCCTGTCTGCTGGGTGTGGGTTAACTGCTGCTTTCCCCTCACTGGGCCCCAGAGCATTCACAGCAACCTGCCCCACTGTTAAGTCTGGAGGTGAAGAGGACGGTGGTTTGCACACTGTGGATGTATGAATTTTCCAACTTGTCAAGAAAGCCAAAGTGGTTGTGTTGGTGTGTTCATCAGCTTTTCCCACTGTTTTTCTCCAGCCCCAGTTCCCTCCTCCCTCAGTTATAAAGATCCCTATGGAAAGTGTCCAATCAGATCCCCCAAATGGTATCCACTGCATTGCCAGTAAGTAAAACACATGGTGCTTCTCCCTTCCTCCTCACTATTACTAATCCTCCATCCATTCCCCTAAGGACCTTCCATCTGTAACTCAGGGATCCTGTGCTAGGTAGAGATCAAAGATAACTGGGCCACAAGTGTTGGGGCTCCAACCAGATGGAAACCCCAAAGCAACACCCTTACGGATTCCTCTTTTGGATCTTCACTGTAATTTAGCTCAAACCCTCATTCCTGCCCTTCTTCTGGTGCCTGGTGGCGCCCCCTGGCCCCCCACTGCATTGTTTCAGGTCATATCAGTCCAAATGTGTCCCCTAGAGCCACCCATATTTTCCAGGGGTTGTTGAAATGATTGTGAGCTCAGATCAGAGCCGAGCTTTCCCCTAGACAAACAGGCATGTGGATGACAAGTTGGAACTGAAGGTTCTGGTCTGTGTGACTCACAAGCCTCTTGCATATGCTGAAAGGGAGGCTACCTGGAGGGTCAGGCACTACTTATGACCCTATGAGATTGTGTGGCTGCTCCTCGTACCTCCCAGCTTATAGATGATCCTGTCATCAACACCACACAGTCTGTCCTGGGAGTATTCTGAAAATCCCAGCCCAAGTCCAGACCCTGATGCCCCTATTAGAGGGCTTTCCACTGTCCTCAAAGACAGACATTAGGGGTGAGTCACCAGAAGATGCCCCCAGCACCCTCAGGGGCCCTTGAGGACTTCCTGTCATCATCCACCATCACAGTATTTCATGATCTTTTTAAGTTGCTCATCCTCTTGCCCCACTTCCTTCAGTTTCCTTCTGTCAGTCTTTCTATTCCCTGGCCCTCCCCATACCTCACTCGTCCTGACCCAGCTAATAGCCCTGTGTGTGAAGGGCTGAGCCAGAAGCCACTCATCTCTGAAGGCCCCATCATTTCTCTTGTGTAGTGTTGCCAAAGGGTTAGAGAACAGAAAAGAAAAGAAATGGTGGGGAAGACACTGGAGGATTAGGATGTTCTCCAGAATACTACTCAAACCTGTTTCACCTCTGATATTTGAATTTTCCTGCCAGGAAAAAGATCTTCCAGTTGGAGTTACTCACTCTGATTCTTGCTTCAATGGCTCAGAACTGGATCGAAGGTAAAGGCTGTTAGGTAGTCTTGTTGGATTTGACATAAGAGACTAAGCAATGGCTAGAAGGCAGATGGCCAGGTGCTCAATCAGTAGAAAGCCTGTGCTGCCCCACCTCTGGGAGACCCAGGCTGACCAGCCTGATCAGTAGAATCAAATTACAAATGAGTCTCCTCCTTGCTGACATCAAGAACATAGTTACAACACAGAGTCATTCAACTCTAGAAAAGGAAGTTATTGCAAAATATTACAAAGAATGTTGAAGGTAAATTTTAAAAAAGAAAAGGGGCTGAGGATTTAGTTCAAGTGGTAGAGTGCTTGCCTAGCAAGTGCAAGGCCCTGAGTTAGATCCCCAGCACGCTCCCTTAAAAAAAGAAAAACAAAACAACATAGACGAAAACTACATGTAGCTTAAGTATATATTAGTGAAAGCCAGGATAAATGCATACTGAGGACCAAAACACAAGGTACTCTAACCCACTGTGGACTACAGTAACAGTACAGTTAATTATCAATAGCCAGAAAGGATATTAAGGAAAACTAACTAAAAATCAAAGATTATGTAAAGGTAGGAACAGTTGAGAAGGGTTCAAATCCCAGATGCCAGGAGCCTTGATTTCTTGATGTTCTTGCTGAGAAGCCACCCACAAAAAAATATGGCACTAGTTGATTACACAAGGAGACTCAAAAGTAAAAAAGAAGAATTCAGAGGGAAGAAAGTCCTTGGCTCATTTAGCACTAGGGGAGCTGGTAGGGGCAGTCCCACCCCTTACCATGTGCCCTGAATGGACAAAAAGTCACTTGGTCCTAGATCCAACATTTGTACTACCCCAGGCCTAGTGGCAGATAAGTCTCCAGACTTAGACGGCTCTCACCCAAGACTTTTTCAGGATCTCCTGAATTTATGATCTCCTGCTATTACAATGCCAGGATGAGTAAACTTATCACCAGGTCAACCTCACTGAGCTGCAGGCCCAAGGATGCCCAAGCCCAGAAGTCTCTCATGTCAAATTATGTTCCTTCTTATCCCACAGCCCCAGTCAGGGATCCTGCGCTCTTAATGCCAATGATCTTTATATCTGTTAGGAAAAAAGCATTTTGTTTATTCTAATTTACTTTCATTTCAAAAAAAGAACCCACAGTAAATCAGGTCTCTCATGGCCCAGTTTGAGGCAGTGGAAAGAGAGTTTGGAGCAGAATAGAGCATTTTCAAAAACCTATTATACAAGGTTCTGGGACAAGATCAGAAATGCAGAAAATTTGCTAGCTAGAAATGGTACTACCCAACCATGCTGTTGTTTTACCACATCTATGAAAACACTAGATGAAAGTAAAGATCACTAAATAGCAGGATTTTGCCTCAGTGAACAAAAGTCTCAACAACATGCTCTAGTGTAATGAAGATTAAGCATCCAGGGCCCGATGCTTGATCTCTAGGGATGTAGAAGGACATGTGAACAAAGACACGCAGCCCAGAGTGCAAGAACAGCAATGGGCACACATGAGAGAAAGGTCAGAGATCTGAGGAAGGGATTCACCTCTGGAGAATCTAGACAGGGCCTCTGAGGCAGGGAGAACAGGCCCACAGCACTGACCTAAACCCACAGGGCAATGTGCAAATGGGATGGATGGGCACCAAACTAGGCGAGTGGGCAGGAATTCAAGCAGAGAAGGTCCTCTCTTGCTATGCTAAGGAGCTTGGGCTCTGTCCTTCAAACAGTGGGGAAACCACACTTGTGAGTTGTTGTTTTCTTTACATTTGTGATTTAAAAAGTTTGCTTTGGCAGTGATTTGAAAACAAGTTGAAACAGAGCCCGACCACTGGCCACAAGCCTGTCCGATCAGGCACTTTGTTCCTGTAGGACGTTAGGAGTTCGTAAGCAAAGCAGCACTACCTGCATTGAGCCCTGCTCTGGGCATTGTGTGTCAAATACCAAAAAACTAGAGAATCACTCTCCTTTCCTACTCTTCCTTGTTCAGCATCACCTTGCACTTCAAAATCTCCTGTCCAGCTTCACCTGCTTTCAGCTACTCTCGGAACCCCGTCTTCATGGTGCCACAGGTGAAGATAGAGATGGAGTCTGACTATGACTTCACAGATGTGGATGAGTATGCAAGGGAGGCTGACGGTGAGACCACCCTCTAGGATGCCACAGCATTTCCGAGACCGAGGACAGGGTGAGGGCCCGCTGTAGTCTCAGTTGTGGGAATCTGGGGCAACCTTACCGTCCGTGTGCCTGTGTCCGTCCTCACCAAATGGAGTGAGTCCTTTTGGCCAATAGAAAACAGGAGAGCTTTCAGTGAAAATCCTTAGATGCAGAGCTCTCCCCTTCCCTTTGTAGTTATTATAATACTGAAAGCTAAACATTATACCTTATTTTCAAATGCAGTCCAGCATAGAAAATAATTTCTTTTGAAATGAAAAAATGTATATTTGCCAAATCTTAACTAACATAAATGGACATAGTTAATTTATATTTGAAGCAAATATCAATTAAAATTTTTAAGTTGAAATCCAGATAGTCTGAAAGAACTCAAAACACTTCTGCAGCCAGATGGGGTGGCGTGCACCTGTAATCCCAGCACTTGGGATGTGGAGGCAGGAGAACTATAAGTTTGAGACCAGCCTGAGCTGTATAGTGAGACTCTGTCTCAAAAAAACAAAAACAAAACCAGAGAAGCTGTTATTTCCATGGACCTAGGTTAGAATGTTTGTTTTGCAAATTTGTATATTAAGAAAGGCTGAAAATGTCCCATCTTTTCTTTACACCTCATTCTAAGTTTGAACCAGCTACATTATGGGGCCTGGACTAGAAATGTGACTGAAGCTATTTCAGAACGAAAAGCCAGTCCTAAAAGTCTCTGAGTGGATAAATACTTTTAAAATAAAATCATCCTTATTAAACCTCAAACCACATGTTAGATCAACGAAATGACTCTTTATATTTATATCACTGATTTTTCACACCTGGAATCAAATTTCTTCCTGCATTTGGGTAGGTCCTTCCTACAAGTTTTCAGTGGCTGATTCCCAAAGTCAAACCTCTGTTCACATGAACATTACATGTTAGGCAGCTAATGTTTTAGAAGATTGTAACTTTGTAATGTTAATCAAACCAGTACTGTAAAGTAATGATTAGAGGCGACTTGGATAGATTAAAAGCAGCTATTTAATGAAGTAAACCCTTTCCCCATGAAATTTAAAATTAGACATTTTTATTTTCAATCAACACTTAGTACCGTGTTTATGTAATACCTATTATTGCCTGACAGCCACAGAACATGTAACATTTTCTCTAAAACAACTATGGATTTGAATCTTGAGCAAATCACATTGCTTAGTTACTGCATTTACTCAGGATGACAAATACAGATACTTGTTCATTTTTTTAAAAAGACAAATAATACTAGATCATTAATACGTTGGATACAGGAACAAGTAATTGCCTCTGTGAATTTTAGAGCTTCACAGTGCCTGGCCCATGGAACGTTATCAATAAACATTCACAAAATTTAACCTCAGAGCTCGTTCCAAGGGACACTGCCAAGAGGTAAAGCTCTCAGCCTCTATCCCTCCTGATAGCAGAATCACTTAGCCGTTCACTAACCCAGAACCATCTGAAGTTTAAGGGTAATTCTCTTATCTTCATCTGCACCAATACAGAGAAAGCTAACCGTCTACCCTGAACGTTTCAGTTCTAAAGCTTGGCTGATTTGGAATAGGACTTTGTCCAGCTTATAGAAATGTTATGTGGATTCAAGAGTAAATGTGCTTGGATCAGTCAAACAAACTGGAAAACTACAATGTTAGTTTTGTTGTTGTTGTTGTTGTAAATTCATCTGTATAATTTTTACCTTGTAGATCATTTATATTTTGTATAGACACATTTTCATTTCAATGGTCTTTAACAGGGCAACATATTGTTACTTCTCCATGCACTAACCCAGTAATTTTTTCCACTTTTAATGTAAGTATAATTCAATAAAATTTAGTTCTGTCACTCATCCTACTTGGTGTTTAATCATGTAGGTCTGTGAGCAGGTGTGGCATACAGATGTGAGCTGTACGTCATAGAAACACGTCCAGCAGACTTCACAAAGATCAGAGCCAGCTGGCAGAGTGACCAGGAAGGAGCAGCTCAGACTCACAGTGTTCCTCGTTTCTGCTCAAGCTGCCCGGAGCAGGAGCCGCTTGTCCTTGTGTGAAGCCCGGTGCATGCCGGGAATACACGGCGACCTAGCCAAGCCTCCAAGTATGCGCAGCGACACCTTCTGATCTGTCAGATCAGACACACGCTTTAAACACTCATGTGCACACACACAGGAGAGGGAGTGATACAAGGTGTGACTGGAAAAAATGTTTAAATTTTTAAAAATTTGTTACAGTAAGACACATTGCCATTAGTGGCCCTCAAAATACACCCCAACACACACACTTTGAACACACGTGTCTCTTCATTCCTGCCACTCTCCAAAGCCATTCTGGAAGTCTTCTTTTTGTTGCACTGTTGCGGCTGCCTGGATGTCCTGAGTAGATACAAGTTTTTACCATTCACGGTCATTTTAAGAGCCAGAAGTTGCCTGGTGCCAGATCCAGTGAATAAGGTGAACAAGGACACACCAGGTTTTACAGGGCTGCCTTCCTGTTGGGTATAGCAGCAGGATTCACCATATTTTGCCTACATTTTATAAATACACAAAAATAACCCTTCCAGAACTGCTTCAGAAAGTGGCAAGAACAGTGGGATAAGTGCATTCAAAATGCTGGGAGGTATTCTGAGGGGGGGTTAATAGCAATGTGTCTTTTACTGTAATAAATTGTAATAAACATTCTTTGTTCATTTTGATCACACTTTGTACATATTCATTGTGGGGTGTGTGTGTAAAACTTGGCAAGAGGAAAATCCTTTGGCGATCCCTTGTAGCAATTTGTAAACTGAACGCATGGTTTAAAAAATACTCAGAACCATCTAAATACGTCTGAGAGATTAAGGTCCTAGCTTGACACTTCCTTTTGGGATGAAAGAACCAGGCTTGTTTCACCATAGCTCTTTAAACCAATTTGTTTAAGGTTATAGGATGGGTGTTACCAAATGTCTAAGAATAACTAGACTGATTATATCCAATGAAAAAAAAATCAGGTGACAAGGTAACAGGAAGACACAGTATTTCAGAAACTCATTTCACATCAGACAGATGTATTTTATTTAAAAAACAAAACCAAAAAACAACCCTTTATCAGAAAGTCTAATTAAATTCAATATTAACTCAAGCTCTTAAAAATCTCTCAGGAAAGCCAACAGGGTACATGAAAGAAAAGCAGGCAGCTGCTGACAATTCTTTGGTGGAAAAGTAAGTTGCATACTTATACATGCTGCCCTAATGATTATCAAGCCCAACTTTTGTTTTTCAAAAATAGGTTTCCAGGTATACCAAAGAAACCACACAGACACCCCAACAATACAAAAATTGAACAATGAAGTTTAAGGATGTAGCAAAAGTCAAATATGACAATACACACATATTTTACAAAACAAGCCTTTCAATCCTAGAAAACTAAAATAGGGAGAACTCACTGAAGGGTAACATACATAAAATGAGGGCAGCAGCAAATGGAAACCCTAAACATTTCCCCAATGACTAAGCCACAAAAAGACAATGAGCAACATGTAGTTTTTCTTTTTCCTCAGCCAATTCGGTTCTCTTTGGATAAATCTGGTTACTGATCAATATGTACAGAAATTAAGGTAATTTTTTTCCTCTACTCAATAATCACCATTTCTTCCTTTTCACCTTTTCCCTGTTTTCTCTAGCAACATTTTTCCTTTGGTTTGATTAGTTGATCTCAAAAGGTTTAGAACCTAAAATGAGTATCAACTCTTATTGGAATAGCACTTGGGCAATGCAATTCTAGAAAAGGCAAATTTTTAACTTAAGTGACTTGACAAAGTTAAGCATCCATTCTCCATGTGACAGTGTCTCCCATGTTAATTAGGTTAACGGCTTCTCGGCTGGATCACATGACCCAACACGACCCTGGAGAGCTCCTGGTGAATACTGCAAAGCCATATGCACACACGACAACCCACTTAAGCTTTCAATAAATACGAAGCATATTTTAAACCATTTCAGCAGAATAAATTAAAAGTCTTGCATTTCTATTGGCCCACTTTGCTTCTTGGCTGGCTTGAAGTACAGTTCACGGCATGGCACACACACAGTTAATTGGTGGCTACTCCAAGCTCTTTAGACTTCAGCACTTCCCGCTCTTCAGTTCTCAGCACTTTTTTCGCAGCAATAATGGTATTCTTCATGAGCATTGCCACTGTCATGGGGCCGACACCCCCGGGGACTGGGGTGATATAACTGGCTTTCTTCTTGACTTCTACATAGAAACAAGATAGTCTGCTTCAGTTACAGCCAAGGGTATGTACATATACATATACATGTTAGCATGTTAAAAAAGAATCATGCAAAGAAAAAGCAATAAACATGAGTACCTTCATTAACCTCAAACTCAATTTAAAAACACACCTACATAACTCGGGAGTAAAGGTTTTTGAACACACTAATGAAATACACATATACAACTGTTTGATGAATATTTATATATCTAATAACCTAACAGTTTAGCAGCCATAACTGTCCTCCACAATAAAGAAACTAAACTCAGTAGGTCGATTAGGTGGGAAGTATAACTCTAATATAAACATTACCTCCATACCTGCCTATAACATTTTAAAATTTTTCAGCATAATTTGCCTAAAGCACCAAGCAAAGTAATGTTCTGGAAAGTGAAACTAACATTTCTTTTTAACCCAGTTTTAAGAATAAAATACTTGGATACCTAGATTTGGGTCTGATTACTTTAATAAAAACAAAAAACTAGAAATAAGATTATCAGTGCAAAATTTAGATAAATAACTGAAAGGATGTGTGCTAAATGTCCATTCAAGGTAGTGTTTACTAATTTATATTTTCAAAAAATTACACCGTTTACCTTCAAAATCCACATCTCCAACCAACTTGGGTTTAGCGGTTATAGGATCTTGGATTCTGTTTATTCCCACGTCAATGACTGCTGCTCCTTCCTTGATCATGTCTGCTGTGATCAGATTTGGAATACCTGGCAATGGAGACAGGAATGGTCAACTTAATGAAAAGCAGCTTCTAGTTGTGTGTGGTGGCCATGCTTGCAATCCCAGTACTCTGGGAAATGGAGGCAGAAGGACAGTAAATTAAAACCAGCCTGTGATCTCTAGTACTTAAAAAAAACCAAAAAAACAACAACAACAAAAAAAAGGCCAGGCATGGTGGTACATGCCTGTAATCCCAGCACTCAGGAAGCTGGAGGAGGATCACCTGGGCTCAAGGCCAGCCTAAACTACATAGCAAGCCGCTACCTCAAAAATACAAAAAAAACCCCATGACATCCACTGGTCAGATTCTTGTCTTTCAAATTCCAGAGACCTGAAAAAACTAATTACCATGTTTTATAAAATCCTATAGGTGAAGCCGGGTGTGGGGGTGGATGCCTGTATTCCCAGCACTAGGGAGGCTGAAGCAAGAGGATTGCTGTGAGTTCAAGGCCAGCCTGGGCTACATAGTGAGTTCAAAGTGGGCCTGAACTACTAGTGAGACCATGTCTCAAAAAACAAAAACAAACAAACAAAAAATCCTATAGGTGAGAGTGATGTCACATGTCTATAATCCTGGCACTCTGGGAGGCTAAGGCAGAAGGATCTCAAATTCAAGTGCTTGGGCAATTTAGTAATTTAAAGAGATCCTGACTTAAAATATTAAACAAGGGCTGGGGATGTAGCTCAGTACAAAGGCCCTGGATTTAATATCTAGTATTTAAAAAAAAAAAAAAAAGAAAGAAACAAAACCAACCCATGAACAACATTAACCAAGGAACCATGTAAACTTCATATAACAAATGGAAGTGTTTTGAGATGTTTGGAACAACCTTCACCTATGTAGTCTATAGTGGCTGCCAGAACCAGGATTCTCACCACAACTCCATCCTCAGGACAGACAGCTCAGATAATCATTGCTAGGGGAAAGATGAATGGAATGGCCCTAGAGGTACCACCTCACTGTTCTGAAGTCTTTCCACCCTTCCCTTGAGTTCTTACCTGCCGCAGATACTACAATATCCGCAAGAATTGTGTGTTTCTTCAATTGTTCTTTAGGAGTGTACCGATGAGATATTGTAACAGTGGCATCGCCTATGAAGAAGAAAATAGACGTTCTGGTTTTGAATCAAAGTTGGGATTAGATTAGTTCTCAACCAGTTAAGTCATTACAGAAACTCAGTATCTCTGAAAAGTAACTGACTTAAAGTTCATGCCGTATTTTCTGGAAAGTTGTCGTTCATTTTTAAAATTAATATTCAACATAGCTTTTACCCATTGATTCTACCTGTATCCTTTGAAGTCATATATAATTAAATTTCTTATTATGTTCTTTTTCCTATTTTATAGCCTGTCAAGAATTTTACCTTTTTCAAGCAAAATATCATTAGAGTTACTTGTTTTATTTTTTTTTTCAAGTATGCCAAAAGATATCTGAAAATACAGTTTTGCTATTCTGACACAATCATATAAGGTCAACATTAAAATAATTATATGTGTTTTGTACATGTACCAACTCACCATGATGAATGTAATCATTATGTACTATAAGCATGTACTAAAAAAATAAAAATTCAAAAAAAATTATGTGATAGGTGATTTATAAGACTTTCTTAGGCAAATTACAGCAATAGAACTTGACATGACACTGCAGTCATCAGTTCAACCCTCTACAATACTCTCAACTTTTTTCCACGAAATGACATGAAACAGGATACTCACTTCAAGTAAGAACTGCTTCTTATCTACTACTATAAAGCCATACTGAAAATTTCTAGTTGCCTCAATCCACGCTTTACTCAAAACTCAAATTTATTTCTGAGGCTAGTTCTATAACACATGAACAATAAATACTTTGGTGACAACGAGTATAGCTTCTGTACAAAGGTTACTCTCTGAGTAACGTAACAGAATCACAACCAATATAAAGTATAACCAAGTCACAGTGTTATCTTTCCTCCAGAGGGAGAAGACCCTGCTCTGAAAGCAGTTTCCTTACCTCCAGGCCGTTCGTGAGCCCCGTCTGTGTGCAGTAACATTGCAATGGGCATTCCAACATTTTTTGATCTTCCAGCCACAACCACATTCTTCCCTAGGGTGGGAATGCCTATGGAAAAAAGAAAAATATATTTATCTGTGTACACACACACACACACACACACACACACACACAGAGGCATATGCATTAAAAGCAATGCCAGTCTTACGATGAATACTAAAAGTCGTCAGATGACCCTAGTGGGTTGGGGGTCCCACTCTTTGGTACTGTAGCAATTTTTACAACTTGCAAATATAAATTGAATATCCCTTACCCGAAACACTTGGGACCAGAAGTGTTTCAGATTTCAGAGAGTTTCAGATTTTGGAATATGTATATGAACTTTACCAGTTAAGCATCCCTAATCCAAAAACCAACAAGGTTCAAACAGTTCCTCAGGGATGCTCCACTTGTACTGCTTTTATAATAATGAACACAGTCTCCGTTGTGGGATTCACCTACCGGTTCGCTTAATTATCTCCCATACACCCCACGGGGTAGCCGGCAACATGGAATACTGGTCTAAACACATTCGCCCCACATTAATTACATGAAAGCCATCAACGTCCTTGTCTGGAGAAACAGCATTGCAGATCCTTCTCTCATCAATGTGCTCTGAAAAAGAAGTAAGAGCAGTGGCTTTAATCAGTGTTTTGCACTCAGAGGTGCCTGACTCCAGCTCATGTGGTCCGTCACGCAGACCCGCGCTCCTTCCAGACTTGCCTCCCTGGTGTACTTCTTCATCGGCACAGAAGGAACACACATTAAGCAAAGCCCAATGCCAACACCAAAGCCAACATCCTTTTCTTCCACTGCTGCTCTCCACCATCCTTTGTATCCAGATCTCAATTTCAGACGAGGGGTCAACAGATATTCTGAGTGGGTCTGTCTCATTTCTTATAAAATATTCAGCCTTTCGGCACATCCTGGTGAAGGGGCAAGTGTAGAAAGCAGCCGGGTCCCTCCGTGCTCAGACAGCTGTGTAAGAGGGGAAGACCAGGACTCACCTGGGAGAGGCAGCTGAACAAGGAGGCCATCTACATTTTCATCATTATTGAGTTTATTGATTAAATTCAACAGCTCTTCCTCTGAAATTGAAGCTGGTTTCACAATGGTCTCACTGTTGATTCCTATTATAAAAAAAATGAGGAATGAATGAGTCCTGCTGTGTGGCCCGCCATGCTCTGCTGCCACAGGGATTTTTATCAGTGCCACCACTCTAGTAGCTAAAAAACCGACCTGGCTACCAGGAACCTAAAAACTTCACAAATAAAATATGCCATAGAAGACTAGGTCAACACTTGCTGTACATTAGTCTACACCATCCTTATCGTTTTACAAACAAGGAAACTAAGGTTCAGACAGATTAAAAAGCCAGCCTGTGACACAGACAATCTTTCTCATTCCAAAGTCCACGTTCTTTCCCCTGCACCATGCTGACTCCCAGTGTCTTTTTAAAGTCATGGTTTATGACTTTATTTATGACCTCTATTTTCTAGAGGTTTCTAGAGGTTTTCAGCTACAAGGGCGGGAGGCTCCAGTCCTCAGTGATCAAGGACAGAGTAAACCACCAAGACGGTTTGCATGGTGGTGCACCACTGTAATCCCAGCACTCAGCAGGAAGATCGCCAGGAGTTCGAGGTCAGCCTCAACTACACGGCGAGACCCTGTCTCAAAAAAAAACAAAACAAAACAAACTGGAGTAAACCAAGGACTCAGGGGCCAGTAACTCCAAGTGGCCACACCAGAAGGGAGGGGCACTGGTGCTCAGACCGCTGACCCACACAGGAGTGGGCAGGGGCACGTCTGAGCCCACCTGGCTCTGGGCTGCAGTCACACCATACTCTGGTACCTCAAGACCTACAAGCCTCCCATCGCCCACACCAACCAAACCACTTCTAAATGTATGATTAGCCTGGAACCAATCAGTGAGGAAATGGAAAGCGATTTCCCAGAAGTCAGAGTCATTTCCTTCAAATCTATGACTGTTAAACCACATCACTGAGGTCACCTAACATCCTACCACTCAGGGCCCCCGCCCAGGCCTTTACCGCTTTAAACTGCAAACACCTAAGTCAGAGACTCACTACTACTCAAGGAAAGCAAATGTGTTCAAGATCACTTGGGAAATGTTAAGGCTCAGAACAGAATTTAGCTCATACAGTATTTCAGAAGGCACCAAGGATGCCATCCAGGTTCCTTGTGTCCTACTCTACAAGCCTCCCCTGCAGATAGGGTCTAATTTCTTTACGATGAAGATTTGCATACAGTTCAGTCCCATTAGCCTCTTCCACTAGGGTTTTCTAATCAGAAAAGCAAGTTGGAAATTACAGAGGAGCTGGAGTCAGACTGACCTCAAGCGAAGAGCGGGGGTGGGGTGGGGGGGCGCGCCCTGCCCGTGACACTTACCTACATCTGCAGCTGCCCTGGTTTTGTTGAGAACGTACGAGTGACTTGCAGGATTCTCACCAACCAGCACCACGCTCAGGTGCGGCCGCTTGTTGCCTGCGGCCACCCACTCTTCCACCTCCTGCCGCACCTCCTGTTTGATCTGCTGGGCCAGTTTCCTTCCAGAAATGACAACAGCTTCATTTCTGCAAGAAGGCAAGAGTCACAAAACCAAATTGCTTGGATTTCTGTAAAACTGAAGCTCAAACTACAAAGAGTTGTTATGAAACGGCAAAAATGTAAAGCTTAGCTTAAAATACATGGTGCCTAATCTGAGGGACAACTGAAATCTGAGAGATGGATTTATTTCTTTATGTATTTGTTTTTCAGTACTAGGGACTGAACCCGGGCCTTGCACTGAACTACATCCCCGGCCCTCTGCATTTGTATTTTGGTTTTTTGAGACAGGGTCTTGCTAAGTCACTAATTTGCCCAAGCTCGGCTTGAACTTGGAATCCTCCAGCATCAGATCCAAGAGTTTTAATCTTTAAGTCTTCAATGCCTGCTTTTTATTTGCATTATGATCAAAATATCTCCTTTAAATCAAATCTCAATGCCTTAAATATCATACAAAAATTTATATTTAAAATTTATATTAGTCTACAGTGCATCTTGTGAGATAATACAATCTCCTTATTTTTAGCAAACCAAATGCTTTAATCCAGATCTTAAATAGTGATACTAGCAAGCCATAAAACGTATAATAGCATTTAATTTATACCTATGATACATTAAAGAAATGAAAACATGTTCATATTTACAAATCCATTTCACAACTAGGGTTGAAGAGGACTTCACTAATCTACAAGGGCTTTGCTGACAGGAACACCCCTGGCAACATTCCTGATCTATATTAGTACCTGGAATACCCACCGTGGGCCAGAAATACATTCACAACCCGGGAACACTGCAGAGTTAAAGACTTAAAAGGGTTTAGGACATAAAGAAACAATATAACATGCCAGGTAAATATGTTCAATAAAGTTAACTTCTTACTCTTTTCTTGGTTATTTATACATACATATTCTTAATACATAATGGATATACTTAGCTTGCACTTCATAAGAAAAAGTTTCTTTCGAAAGCAGTAAACTGAGAGAAAATGGTAGCAGCCCACTTGGACTGAAATTTATAATACTAAAGGACACAGGGTTCTGAGAGAAGCCAGTGTTCCAAGTCCCAATCTTTGCTTCCAAAGGCAGGTTCTGGATGTTATGCCAATTTGCTTTTTAAAAAGTCCAAGAATAACACAAACTAAAAACAGTTACAGTGTAATGAATATTTTTCATAATATAACTGCATTTTATCCCTCCTCTGTTTCCCACAACTTTATGAAAGTTGAAACATATTAATGTCCTATTATCTTTTGCCAAAGGGCAAATAAAGTCAATGCTAACCCAAAATAAACAGGGGAATGGGAAATTCAGCTCAGTCTCACGGGGAATCCAAAAATTTTAACTCTACTAACAAGACTTATTTAGGAATTAAATAAACACATTTTGCAGATGTGTTTAGAAATGTTTCCATTAAAACAATAAATTAACAGACTAGAAAGAAGTCTGTTCCAATACAATTTGAAATGAAAATTCAAATCAGTAGATCTTCACTTTCTTCTAAACCCAACAGTTTAGTAATTTTCCATTAAAAATTAATACCGGGACATTTTACAACTCACAATCAACTTATTTGGGGAAAAGCTCTGTTATCTACCAACTAATGGGACCAGTAATGGGTGAAAAAAGACCCAAAGGGGAACCGAACTAACATCTACTAAACATCTACTTAACAGTAGGTCTTTTGCCACGACTTTTACATATATTACTCTCAGTTACCTTGGGCTATAATAATCCTGTTATACAGAAGAGGAAACTGAAGACAATAAAATAAGAATGTAAGCATCTGCCTCCAAAGTCCATTTTCCCCTACACTCCTCTGTCTCCCAGGCTACAGGACCTCTGAGGCTCATGTTCCCGAAACTCTGCAAGAGTGATGCTTGGGCACTGTAAATACCAAGTGTTCAGCACAGATAACGTGCATTGGTTTCAGAGATGCGGCGACTACCTGTACATTCAGA
This sequence comes from Hystrix cristata, assembly GCA_004026905.1. Classification (NCBI taxonomy): domain Eukaryota; kingdom Metazoa; phylum Chordata; class Mammalia; order Rodentia; family Hystricidae; genus Hystrix; species Hystrix cristata. The sequence goes on along the minus strand of PVJO010001503.1, from coordinate 92,556 downwards.
AAGACAGGTGAAAGAGCGTTTGAGTGTAAGCAAACTGGTCTAGTTCTTTCAATAATGAACTGGAGGCTCTTCACAAATATCTTTTCAATCAGAAAAGCCTATGAAAGGCCTGGTCCGCAGGAACATGTAGCCAGCACTCCAGGCGAAGGGAAGAACACACAGTAATGAAAGATGAAGCTGGAAAGGCAGGTCGCAGTCAGATCAAGGAAAGTCTTGAATGGTCCCATGGTCCCTCCCAAGTAGTCCCTCAAAAACTCACTAACACACATTCTGTAACCCGTATTCTGCGCCCCAACAAGCAATGCCTCGGAAATGTCCATGGGGGTAGGTAGTGGGACTTGAACCCGGGGCCTTCGCACTGTGCAACATACCCATCCCTTTTTGTTTTTATTTTGAGACAGCTAAACAGCCCAGGGTTGGACCTTGCAATGCAAACGCTCTAAAGGTTGACAGGAAAGAGGGTGCACACGAGGTGAAGAAATCCCAGTCCTCCTCCCCGCCAAGCCTCTTTCAACCTAGGTTTAGGAATGGGAGATTGAGGTCCAGAAAGATCACGAGAAATCAAGTTACTTCCCTAAGGAAATGAAATCAGAGCGTTCCCTGTCTTTCTCCCCGGTAGTTTTTTCACCAATTTTGTCTTTATTGTGATAAAACAGACATAATAGGAAAATTACCATCGTGACCACTTTTAAGTATACAGTAAGATATTAAATACATTCATAACGTTGTGCAACCATCACCATTATCCCTCTCCAGAACTCATCTTGTAAAACCGCAGCGCTCTATCCGCTCAGCAACACTCCTCGCTGCTCCCCCCAGTCCCCGGGAAACTCTGGGACATTTATCACCTCAAATTACCCAGCCTGGCAATTATCCAGAGACCACGGTAAATTCAATCGGGGCTGGGAAGCAGCAGCGCGGAGCGCAGCGCGAGCCACACCCACCCCGGGAGGCGGAGAGAAGCGCGGTACCCGCAAGAGAGCAAGCCGGCACGGAGATTTCATCAGACTGCACCGACGCCGGCCGCCGCTAGGGTCCCGGCCAGGAGGGCTCGCGGAGGCTGCTCCCCCGGGACCCCGGCCGGAGCTCGCCCAAGGGTCTCCCCGCTTTCCCCGAGACCAGGCATCACCGGCGGGAGGCCCGCAGGCTCTAGCCCGTAAGCTTCGGACGCTCCCACGCAAGCCAGAGCGCCCCGAGCCCTGCCGAGTCCTCACTCAGCACGGTCGGCTGCGGCCGCGCTCGGCGGTCCGGCGCCCCACCACACCCTCCTGGGGCCGCCGCCGCCGCCGCCGCCGCCGGGAGATGCTCGGGAAGGTCGCCCTTCGGCGCCCCTCACCAGCCCGGAGGCCCCCAAGCTCCCTGACCTGGCTTTCCGCGCTGGCCGGCTTCCCGACCCACTCACCTAACTGCGGCGAGATGGAAGGGGCGACGGCGAAGGTGGCAGCTGTGCGTCGGCCTGAGCAGCCGGGCGGCCAGAGCGGACAGCAGAGAAGCTGCGGCCATCACCCGTGCCGGTGCCCGCGCCCTGAGACAAACGCGCGCGCGGGCCGCGGGGTTATACCACCGCGGAGCGGCAGGTCCCACCTGCCCCCGGCGTCCATTGGTCCATCCAGCTGTCTGTCGGGCCTGCCCGAGCTGACAAAGCCAATCGGTTGTCTTTATTAAACGTAAGCTGAGTCCGGTAGAGCGCTGTTTGTGATTGGAGCAAGAAGAGCCAGCAGCCAAGCTCTGGAAGGCTCGATAGCCTCGGATGCAGGCCCTGATTGGCTGAGACAGTCAAGCCCCTGTCTGACGCAATCGGTGTCAAGGAAGCTGGCCGACAGGAGCCCGAGTTCATTCATTCATTAGACAGCCATCTGAGCGCCTACTGTGTGCCAGACACTGTAAAGGCCCCTAACAGTGTAGATAGATAGGCAGATAGAATACCAACGGAGAAATGGAGATCGAGTTAGACAATCGCCATTTGGCAAGATCATACTAAAACATTGATTTTTGGATCATCAGTGGACGAGCAAACAATTGGGTGAAAGTTGGACAAGAAACAAAAAAGATATTCGCATGTGGGTTTGCAGCTACAGCAAATAAAAACACAAGACGCCCAATTTAATAGGAATCTTTGATAGATAGCTCTGGGAGATCATACTTGCATTTTAAACGTATTTATTATTTGTCTGGATGTCAAATTCACCCAGGCTTCTTGTATTTTATCTGGCAGACCTCTTGCGTAGTCTCAAGGTATCTCTCTAGCAAAGTACTTTATAACAAAAACCAAGTGATTGAAGTTAAATGGTACCAGAAGGAGAAAAAAACATTGATCCGTTGAAGAGGACACATCATAGCTTTAAACAAACCTGAAAATTTAACGAAGAGATATTCTGAAGTCAGCAGGTCTGTCGAAAAGTGTTCCACGTTTCTTGTTTTCACATTGACAAGAGAGATCACAGAGCTGATATATAAACATTGTCAAGGGGGATATATTCCTAAATTTCATAATATCCTAGAAGATCTTAGTCTAATCATGAGGAAATACTAGACAAACTCAAACTGAGAGACGTTCTAGAAGATAAACCACTTGTACTCTGAAAATGTCAAGACAATAAAAGACAATGAAGAACTGTTCTAGATTAAAGGAGTTTAGTATGACAACTACATGAACTATGTGATTCTGGATCGGATTCTGGACCCCACCCCACGCCCATATATGTACTTTTTTTTTTTTTTTTTGGTACTGGGGATCAAACTCAGGGCCTTGTTCTTGCAAGGCAAGCACTCTAACCACCGAGCTAAATCCCCGGCCCTTTTTTGTTTGTTTTTCTTTCTTCATTTTTCTCTTTGGCTATAAAATGACATCACAGGACAATCGGCTAGATAAAAATAAAGTCTGTAATTAGCTACTAACGTTATGTTGATGTTGCTTTCCTGAGTCACCATTTACTAATATACTGTGGAATTAAGAGGATTTACACTATTTGCTTTTAGAGATAAAGAGACATAATGTTTACACCTGATTTTGAAATGAACCCCTCCAAAAGGGCAAGGGATACATATGTATTCATTTGATAGGGATACAATAACAAAATAACACACACTAAATGGCTTAAACAACAAAAATGTATCTTCTCACAGTTCCAGAGGTCAGGACTATAAGAGCAGGGTTTAGGCTGGTTGGTCCCTCTTGTGGTCCCTGTTCTTGGCTTGCAATTGGCTGCTTGCTTGATGTGCTATGAGCTTTTCTCTGGGTACTTGCATCCCCGCGCACCCCTACCCCAGGGGTTTGTGTATGTGTGTGTGTGTGTATCTCTTCTGCTTATAAATCAGATTGTGTTGGAAGCCACCCTGATGGCTTCATTTTAACTTCATTGTTTTAAGACCCTCACTTTAAATACAGTCACGTTCTAAGGTTTTAACAATGAATTTTGGGGAGAACACAAATCCATATAACAGCATATATCCACAAAGAAAGCTGTCAAATGAATGGCAAATGTAAGATAATAGCAGTGGGCTATCTGGATGAAGAACACACACATATCCTTTGGACCTTTCCTGCCACCTTTCTATATGTCTGAAATTATTTCAAAATTTTTTAAAGTAATGCTTTTGTCCTCAAGGGGCTTGGGGTAAGGCAAATATACAGTGAACAAAAGAAAAGAATAAGAAAACGAGGCTGGAGATTTAGCTCAGCAGTTAGAGTGCTTGCTAGCAAGCACAAGGCCCTGGTTTCGATCCCCAGCCCCAAAAAAGAAAAGAAAAAGAAAAATGTTGATAACCCTCGTGACAACCAATGGGAAAGGTTGTATTGGAGTGTGGCTTAAAGGTTATATGACTGGGTACAGTGATGAATCTAGTTCTCAGAGCAGTGGTGAGAAGGTTTCTTAGAGTCACCTGGGATTGCAACATGACTGTGAAGAAGGAAACAGACGGGCCCTTCATTCTATTTATATATGTATGTATGTATTTATTTATTTATTTAGAGACAAGATCTCACTATGTAGCCCAGGCTGACCTGGAACTCACAGCAATCCTCCTGCCTCAGCCTCTTGAGTACTAGGATTACAGGCATGCGCCACCAGGCCTGGTCCAAAATGTTAATTCTTAAGAGTGAAACTATGTGTACCAGGCATGGAGGGGCATTTTAATCTCAGCACTCAGGAGGCTGAGACAGGAAGATCACCACAACTTTGAGACCAGCTTGGGCTACATAGTGAGTTCAAGGCCAATTTGAACTACAGTAGCTAGACTCTGTCTCAAAAAACAAAACAAAACAAAACAAGAAACTGTATGTGAACATTATTATATATTTTAATATGCTTAACAAAAGGACTTGCTTCTATGCTCCCCACAGTATTGTACCAAAATTACATTTGTGCAAAACATCCCTCGATTTTTAGACCAACTTCTGTGGGTGGAGGTGCTCAGGCCCTTCTGTACCCAGCCCCAACCAGTCATTCTGCCTGCTTTTATTGCCTCACCTAGCACAGAGAACATCCTGTCCTTCACATTCCCCACTCTGCTGCTCCTTGCTCTAGGCTGCACCCCAGGCTTCCTGGCCTCTAGGCCTCTGCATCCAGCTCTTCACAGGGACTTGCATAATTTCTCTCCAAAATATGTCTCCATTTTATCTGCCTCTCTCCCCATTGACCTAGTACTGGTGAATTTTATCTCCCACCCAGACAAAGTCAATGACCTCTTAACTGCTTCAGCTTTTGTTTCCCCTTTCATTTACTTATTATTTGGGCTTTTTTTTTTCTTTTTAGATAGGATCTCACTATGTAGTTGAGGCTGGCCTCAAACTCTTGGGTGTCTCCTGCCTCGGACTCCCAAGTGCCTGCCTACAAACTGACAGGAAGGCAAGTGATCTGCCCACGGCCATACTGCCACCAAGTAGCTCCGCAGAGATTTGAACCCAGGCATTTCAGAGTTAGCACAGAAATCTGTAACCACTGCACCACAGTGGCTGGTGGGTCAGCTTCTAAAGAGCAGATAACATCATGCTTCTAAAAACCCTCCATTTGTTGGCCATCTTCTTTCAATTAGGCTGAGATTATTGGTGGGTGGTTTCATCTCCCTTCACCTTCCCCTTTGCCTGTCACATTCTGTCACACTGGCTTCTTTCAGTTCCTTGATTACAGCCAACTCCTGCCTGCTTCAAAGCCTTTGCACACTCTAGTGACTCCGAGCAGAGCTACTCTCTCTTCATTTGGCTAACTCATCTTCTGGGGATTTAGCATAGATGACATCTGAACACCCCAGAGTCTCTGCATCTCTCCTGTCAGAATCCCCCCCACCTTGGTTTTTTGTTTTTTGAGACAGCTGTATCTCAAGCTGGTGCCTCAAACTCTCAATCCTCCTTCCTCAGCCTCCCAGAGTGCTGGAATCACAATCATGTACCACCTCATTGACTTTTGTTCTGTCTCTATCTTTGGTACTGAGAGTTGAATTCAGGACCTTTGCACTGAGCTACATCTCCAGCCCTCCCCCTTTTTAAAATGAGATAGGGTCTTGCTGTGTCACTAAACTGTATAGGAAGGGTTCAGACTTGCACTTTTCCTGCCTCAGCCTCCCAGAGTGCTGAGATTACAGGCTTTGCCATCATGCTCTGCCCGTCACATTCTCTTAATACTCTTGATGCATTCTGTGATTTTCCTCATAGCAGCTACCACAATTTGTAATTACACATCACCTACTGGGGTAACTATTTGACTAATTGCTATCCTCTGCAACTGAATAGCAGCTCTAGGAAAGCAGAGGCCATGTATTTTGTTCATGAATAAATATGGCTAGCACAGAGTTCTGATCTTGGACAAAAGACATTTCAGAGTGGAAACTTTCATATAGCTTCTTTCTTGAGTACGGGTGTCTGATAACTTGGGATTTCTCTTTCATAGGCTGCAACCTGAGTCCTGAGATAATGGGCAGGGACATCTTAGTAAAGTTTTACTGTCTTTTTTCACTCGCCTGTGACAGAGGCTAAAATTTGAGCCCCTGAGAGTACCACCCAACTGGAAGGCAGCAAGCTTACCTTGACCACAGTGGGAGGAGGCCCTGCATGGGGGAGGTTGCTGGAGTAAAATGAGTTTTGCAAATGATGGGGCAGAGCACTTACATGGAATAAAAATGCAAGGTTGCAAATCTTGCCCAAGGAAGACTGAAAGGGGAACTGTGTGATGAACAGGGTGGGATCTGGGGAAGAGGCTCAGGAGAGGCCAGACCAGCAGCTTTACAATTTGCCACATAGCTTCTGTTTTCAGCATCTGCTATAGCCAGATGGTGTGCAGTGATCTTTGTCTGGCTGAGCAGAGGAGGGAATAAAATTTCCCCAGTCTTTGTACAGCTCCCGCCTGGTGGGGTGCACTGCCCGGCGGCAATTAGTAATTAGCACTTTCTCTCCCAACCCTCCCCTCTCTCACCATCTTTGATCCCTGAGAGGAACATATTGATATCCTGGTCAAATACTGAACTGGGATTTCCCCTAATCTCTAAAGTTTCCTCCCTTTCTACCTAAAACTAACCATACTGAAAGATTTTTCTAAGAACCGATCTTTCACAGATTTAATAATTCTCCAACTTGAAGAACAATCTCATTAAAAGGCAAAAAAAAACTTTCTTGAATTCCTTTATTCTCATGGTTTTTGTTTGCTTGTTTCTTCGTTTTGGGTTTTTTGAGACAGTCTCGCTGTGTAATTCAGGCTGGTCTTGAAATCATTATATAGCCCAAAGTGGCCTTAAGCTCACAGCAATCCTCTTGCTACATTTAAATAATATGTTATTATAAAAGTATGAGTCTGTATCCTTATGTTTCTAGCTTCTGTACAGTGATATCAAATCACAGGTTTAAAGTACAAACAAAACCACAAAACTTAGTAAAATAAAAATTGACACCATTAATGATGATGTCTGTCACTAATTTAGGGATGACAGCTGACGTTTTCATGAAATGAAATCAGCAACATGAATGTCATGGTGACAGGTACAGGGCAAGATGCTTTTACACTACTGGGTGCCCTCCTCGACATTTGCTGAGTTATGTAACTCAAGTCTCCCACAATTTCATTTTTCCTTGTTTTCTTCATTCCACCATGGTATCATTTAGCTGTCAAGTGGAATTAGTGCATCCTGCATCCACACAAAAACCTGTATGCGAATGTTCATAGCAGCATTATTTGTAATTGCCACAAAGTAGAAACAATCCAAATGTCCACCAACAGATAAACAAAATGTGGTCTATTCTACAGTGGACTACTGTTCATTCATGAAAAAGAATGACATCATTTTAAGGTTCACTTAAGAACGAACTTTAAAACATAGTACTGGGGGGGGGTTGGGGATTTAACTCAGTGGTAGAGCGCTTGCCTACCAAGCACAAGGCCCTGAGTTCGAGCCCCAGATCCTCCCCAAAAAACAAAAAATTGTTCTGAAGTCAGTCACAACAGATCACTTATTGAGTGATTCCATTTGTATGAAATGTCCAAATCGGGTAAATTAATAGAAATATGAAATAGACTACTGGTTGCCAGGACAGTTAACGGGCATGGGATGCTAATGTTCTAGAATGAGGTAGTAGCGATGCTGGTTGTGCAACTTAGTGGATACAAACACACAAAAACTAGAACATACATTTTATCATTGCCGTGCTGGGAATTGACCCCAGGGCCTGTGCAAGCTAGGTGGAGCGTACATTTTAAAAAGGTGAATTTTTGCTATGAAAATCTACCCCTACTTAAAATTAGATTCGTATTTTTTTAAAACTGGAGAGGTGGACAGTTCTCACAGAGGCCTCTCCGCCTCCTAAGCAGAGGGAACGGAACACAGTAGCACCAGACAAGATCAGGAGCAGCGCCAGCCACTCCTTCTTCCGGAGGACAGCGGCCCTCACCACACCTCCGGCGGGGGGTTTGCAGAACGCTGATTGGATGAGTCCCAAAAGAGGGCGGGGACATAGGGCCGTTGGGCCCTTCTCGGCAGGGCGGGGCGGGGCGAAGCCTTGGCTCGCGAGATTTTGCTGTTCCGCATTTCGGGTCTGCGGGGTCGGGGCGCGGGAGACGCGGACGCAGCGGTGTGCCCCGGCTGGCTGCGGCTGTGACCCTGCTCGGATCCCGGCTTCCGCTGTCCGCGAGCTGAGGGACCGTTCGCGGCCTCTCGGTTCCCGCGCGGGTTCAGAATCCTGACCGGGGCGGGGGCCAGCGGCCCCTCCCCTGCCGTCCAAGGACGAAGATGAGCTTCCTCTTGTGAGTGGGGCCGGGCCGGGGTCGGAGCGGGTCGGTTGGCGGGGCGCCGGGGGCCGGGGGTCGGCTTCGGGGGTGGGGTGGGGGCGGGGCGGGGCGGGTGGCCGGCGTCCGCCTCGGCCCCGCTCGGGTTCGGGGAGATCCCCGGGGGTGGGGCGAGGCCGACGGACGTGAAGGTCGAGGCAGAGGAAGCGGGGCGAGCGGCTGGGGAGTTGAAAGGCCCCGAGGCCCGCAGCGCCTCCAAACTTTTCCGCCCCAGCGCCCCTGAGGGCGGAGAGACGGTCGGGCGGAGCGCCTGGCCTGGCTGCTGGCTCCCCGTCTCTCTCAAGTTTCGATCCTCTGGTGACGGTCCATGCTGACTTAGCTCTTTGACTCCATCATATATTTAGTTCCATTGCTGTCAGTGTTAATTTACCCTGCCAGAAAATGCTGCCCCAGGAAGGTGTGGAGCACCTTACTCTGAGAATTTTAAAGTTAGATGTGGGCCTTGCAGCCAAACCTTTCTGCCCAACTGTGGTTCTGCCCACTTAGCGATGTTGCGACTGTAAATACTGTTGTCGTCGGTGAAATCCCGTTTTAGAGGTAAAACTTGAGCCCAGTGAGGTTTTTAGTTATGAACGGAATCCACTTGCTTGGCATTTTTATTACATTTCACTGAATTAGTGTTTCATAACCAGAGTTTACCCACTTCTTTAATGTGAGAAACACCGATTCTTTGTAGTATATCGCTGTTACAAAATAGCATTACTTAAAAGCATCTGCCTGAATTTCATTTTCCTGCCTTTAGATTATTTTCTTAAGGTATAGTCTAAAAAAAAAAAAGCTATCGTCTCTAAAATATGATCTCCATGTCAAAAAGTCTATATAATTTAAAGCTGGGTGTGGTGGTGCTTGCCTGTACTGTAACCCTAGCTGCTTGGGAGGCTGAAATAGGAGGACTGAGAGTTCAAGACTACCCCATCTCAAGAAATAGATTTAATGACTAATTTCCATATTATTGGAAGTATTACACACTCAAGGAACATCCAAGTCTGAGTTGATATTTAGTTAGAGATGTATCTGTGGGTGCGCCATTGGTGCCTTTTGGTCCTAAATGTGAGTGAGGCTTTATTTCTTTGAAACTGTCGTGTGGATGGACACAGTTTTTCCACTTTATGGCTCTTTTGAGTAATGCTGCCATGAACGTTTGTGTACAGGTTTTTGCGTGGATGTGTGTGTTTCTATCTCTTGGGTATATACCTAGGAGTGGAATTGTTGGATTATATCGGACCTCTATTTAACTTTTTGAGGAACTGTGAGACTTTTTCATAGCACTATGCCATTTTGTGTTCCCACCAGCGCTGTATGAGAGTTCATTTTCCCCACACCCTCTTTAGCACTTGCTAATTGTAGCCATCTGAGTATGAAGTAGAATTTCCTGATTTTAATTTGTAATCTGCTCATGACTAATGATGTCGAGCATCTTTTTTTGTGTGTTTATTGGCCATTTGTACATAATCTTTAAAGTCTCTTCAGATCCTATCCTTTGCCCATTTTAAAACTGGATTGCCTTCTTGTTTTTGAGCTGTAAGAGTCCTTTACTGGGCTACAAGTCCCTTTATTACATCTGAGATTTGCGAATATTTTCTTCCACCCTGTGAATCATTTTCACTGGGTTGATAATGTCATTTGAAGCAAAAAAGTTTTAATTTAGATGAAGATTGTATTGAATCTTGAGAAATCATTCATGTTAGTTTTACCCGTTTAGTCTTCTGTCATTTACAGCTTATTCTATGTGTACAGGACTGGTCCTTCTAATTTAAGTACTTCTCGTTCATTGTAATTGTTTACCATGTTAAAAAACTTTCCATATTTGATTTTTAGTATTTTTCACATCCTTTTTTATTTCTTACACTCATATTTAAAATTCAGTTAAGCTGTGTTATGTACATGTACCAACTCCCTGTGATCAGTATCACTGTATGCTACAAATATGTACTAATAAAAATAAAAAATTTTTAAATTAAATTAAATTAAAATTCCTCAGGTAAAGTGGAATTCCACAACTCTGTTCCTTTCCTCTTCCTAGAAGTAGTATCCCACCAGTTTTATGTTCATTGTTCTGTTACCTTCTGTGCATTAAAAGGGGTTCTGCTGTGTACATTTGGTTCTGTGATGTGTTTAGCTGTGTTTTGAATCTTTCTGTGTTAATATATATACTTTATGTCCTTCTTTACTACTACAAAATATTACATGCTTAGATGTGCCCTGATTTATTTATTCCTATACTGGTAAACTTTAGGATTATTTCCAGGTTTTCCATTATTAAAAACAATCTTGGAAAACAAATTCTTATTCATATCTAGGAGAGATATCTAGAGTGGGATGGATAGATTGAAGAGCTTTTCAGTGTTAGAAGATACTGCCATATTCCTCTACTAAAATATTATGCACTTTACACATCCACAGATAGTAATTAAAGTACTAATTTCTCTATTCCCTAGTCTGTACTTAACCAGTGTAGTCATTCTAACTAACTTATTTATTTATTTGTTTGTGTGGGGGTTGCTGGGAATTGAACCCAGGATCTTTGCCCTGAGCTGTATACCTCAGTGCTTTTTTAAAAAGTTTCATTTTGAGACATGGGCTCAGTAAGTTGCAGAGTTACCCAGGTGGGCCTCAAATTTAGAGTGCTGCTTCAGCCTCCTGTTGTGCCAGGATTTCGGGTATGTGCCACCACACCCAGCTTCATTCTGACTTTTAACTCTCAGAGAAAAATATTCTATAATTCTTACTTTAATTGAACGATTTTCACATATTCAATGATCAGTGTACTTATCAATTGCCTTTTCGTCTCCTTAGTGTGTTTTTCTAAAGAGCTTCTTTTACAAGTTCTAGAAGTTCTTTTTTGTCCAGCTAATCTTTGTAGCATGCGTTGCATGTACTTTTTGTTACTTTGCTACGTATGTTTTTGCTCTGTTATGGAAGTTTTAATTGTTTTGATTAAATCAGATCTTTCTTTCTTTAAAGTTTTTAGGTTTTGTTGGGGCACCTTGCGAATAGTTTGAAATAGAAATTAAAACCTACTTTCTCCCCATAATTGTTGCATCTTCCTCATTTTCCCAGCTAAAACTTCAAAATGTTAGTGTTTCTTTTGGTTTGCTTTGATGATATTTTGATATGGCAAACTGGATCCTGAAAGTGAGAACCTCAGAGTTAATGCCTTCCCGTTACTGTTTTCTGTAGATCATCGAGGCTAGAAGGAAGTAAAGTTTTTCAGGTACAGAGCAAGGACTAGAATCTGAATTTTTTCTTTGGTCAAAGTACCCTTTATGCTAGACTTCTGCATGCGGTATAACACATTTTCCTTACTTGTGAAATTATGCTGTTTATCCAGCTTTTACGTGTGGGAATAGACACCCCCAACCCTGCCCTGCCCCGCCCCAGGCGTGCTAGACGAGGGCTGTACCGCTGAGCCGCACCCTCAGCCCTAAAATTCTTTTGTTGTGATCATCATCCCCTCTTAATGCCATTCTGCTTTCAGTCCTAAACATTCATATATTTTTACTTTTAACCTAACAGCAGCAGCCGATCTTCTAAAACGTTCAAGCCCAAGAAGAATATCCCTGAAGGCTCTCATCAGTATGAACTCTTAAAACATGCGGAAGCAACTTTAGGAAGTGGAAATCTGAGACAAGCAGTTATGTTACCAGAGGGAGAGGACCTCAATGAGTGGATTGCCGTTAATAGTAAGTTTTTAGCAACATTCAGCTTCATTGGTTTGTAGAAACATTTTGCTAACATCTTGTTGTTAATGAATTTTCTTTTACAGATATAACTGTTGTAATATGGCAAATTAACTATAAAGAAACACAAATAGAAATACACCTAAAACTGTGTTCTTCAGAATACTCGGTAGCTTATGTCGTTAAGTGGAGAGGCCTGAGGAAAAGTGATGTGTGCTTTAGGGGTCGTACCTAAGGAAAAAATACCATGGAGAGCTGAGTAAGGTCAAATAAAGGATTGATAAATGCAAAGATTCTCCCCCAGGGACCACGCATTTGTAGGAATCCACTGCACAGTTTCGCCCCCACTCCCAGCAGCACTCGTTGATCTACACATTCACAAAAATCCATTGCAGGTCTAGTGGGCAGTTAGCTGTTTGTTGGACTTAGGAGTACTCAGAAAGAAATTGAAAGACTGGGAGAAAGTGAAGGGATCCAGGAGCTGAAATTCATTCTGAGTTCAAGAGAGCCATTGCTTAATAGAATGGTGTGCTGAGGCTAGAGATTTGAATGTGACAGCCTCTCATTTCTGAGATGAGATCAGTTCTGGGAACCTTTTTGTTTTTTTGGTGCTGAGGAGGGAACTCAGGGCCTTGTGCTTGCTAGCCAAGCACTCTAACCACTGAGCTAAATCCCCAGCCCCATCTGGGAACTTTTTCAGACATGAAAAAGTAGAGAAACTAGGACACTGAGTTCCCAGGTACCCATTATCCAGCTTCAATAAATATCAATTTGTGACTAATTGACCTTCTTTATGCCTGTATTTTGACGTGAATCCCAGACATGTTATTTCATCTGTAAGTACTTCTTAAAGACAAAGATTTTTTTTTTAAGATAATGACAGCCAGCCACAGTTGTATATGTAATTCCAGCTATTTGAGAGGCTGAGGCACAATACTTGGTAGGCAGGAGGATCACAATTTGAGGCCAGCATGGGCAAGTGAGCCTGGGATAGCGTGGGACCTGTTTCAAAGAAAAATTTAAAAGGGTTGGGGTGTAGTTCAGTAGTAGGATGCTTGCCTAGCATGCTCAGAGTCCGGGGTTCAATTCGCCATACCACACATACACAAACACAAACACAGGCACAGACACACACACACACACACACACACACACACAAAATCATCCTTTAATGTTGTCAAATTATGTATTCAGTGTTCGTATTTCCCCGATTGTCCTATTCAGTGTTTTTCTTTCTTTTTTTAATTTAAGCTTGGTTTAAATCAGGATTCAACAGGGCCTGTATGTGTGTTTTCTTGACTCTCTTAACGTACAGGTTTCCCTTCGTTGCAGTCTTTTTTCCCCTGCCCTTATTTATTGTGGAAGAAGCCAGACCATTTGTTTTCCACAGTATGAGTTCTGCTGATTCTGTCCCCAAGGCATCCATTATCACGTTGTTTCTCCTTTTATCTCCTGTAACATTAGATCTGGAGCAGCATTGTCCTGTAGAACTTTCTGCAAAGATGAGAATGTTGTATACCTTTAGGGTGTCTATTTAGCCTTTGAAATGTGGCTAATAGGACAGAGGAACTGAATTTTTAATTTAATAGAACTAAATTTTAGTGTCAGCAACTGTATGTGGCTAATGGAAACCATGTTAGTGGTCATCATTCAGGTTTGCTTTTGCTTTTATGTACAACTGCTTGATAGCTGGTGGCATATATTTCTATAGTGTCTAGTTGTATTTTTTTTTAATTACCCACAGTTCATAGTTTACAATAGAATTCACTTTTCTTGTGCCATCTGTGGTTTGGACAAGTTTATAGTGACAACATATTCACCACTATACTATCATCCACAAAATCCCTCAAAGTCCTCTATCCTTTCCCTCTCATCTCTCCCTCCCCTGACTTGCCTACCACTGATCTTTATTGTCTCTATAGTTTTGCTTTTTCCAGAATGTCATATGGAGGGAATTAGATAGTATACAGCTTTTCCATACTGACTTCTTGTGCTTAATAATATTTAAGTTTCTCCCGTGTCTTTTCATGATTGATAGCATATTTATTTTAAACCCTGAATATTCCATTTTCTAGGTATAGCACCATTTATTTATCCATTCACCTACTGAAAAATATCCTGATTGCTTCCAAGTTTGGGCAATTATGGATAAAGCCTTTTAAACATACATGTGCAAGTTTTTGTTTGTTTTTGGTTTTTTTGGTTTTTTGAGACAGAGTCTCATTATGTAGTTCAGGCTGACCTTGAACTCACTGTGTAGCCCAGGCTGGCCTGGAACTCCCAGTGATCCTCCTGCCTCAGCCTCCCGAGTGCTGGAATTACAGGCGTGCGCCACCACACCCGGTGACAGGTGCAAGTTTTGTATGGATTTCAGTTTTCAACTCCTTTGGTAAATACCAAGACACACAGTTGCCAGATGTGCGGTGAGACTGTGTTAGGTTTTGTAAGGAACCATCAGTCTTCCGACATGGCCGTACCTTTTTGCTTTCCCATTACTTGCGCCTGAGAGCTCCTGCTGCCCGGTGGCCTGGCCAGTGTTTGCTGGTGTCAGTGTTCCGGACTCCGGTCACTCTGAGTAGATAGTGGTGACATCTCATTGCTTTCATCGCTGGTGACGTTTGATGTGGAGCATCTTTTCATGTGCTCGTTTGCCATCTGTGTATCTTCGATGAGGTGTCTATTAAGGTCTTTGGCTCATTTTTTGAGTTGTTTGTTTTCTCATTGTTTGTTGAATTTTAAAAGTTCTTTGTATATTTTAGGTAACAGCCCTTTATTACGTATGTCCTTTGAAATATATTCTTCTAGCATGCTGCTTGTCTTTCTACTCTCTTGACTGTCTTCCACAGAGCGGAAAATTCTAATTTAATGAAGTTCAGCTTATCAGTTCTTTCATAATTTGCACCTTTGATGTCTTTGATCTTCAGATTCATTGCCAAGCCCAAGGTCACCTAGATTTTCTCCTTTGTTTCTCCCATATCTCCTAGGAATTTGGTACTTTTGCATTTTACATTTAGGTCTGTTATTTTGAGTGGATTTCCAGGAAGGATGTAAAGTCTATGTCTAGATTCTTTTTTTTTTTTTTTTTTTTTTTAGACAGGATCTTGCTATGTAGTTCAGGCTGGCCTTAAACTCACTTTGTAGGTCAGGCTGGCCTTGAATTTGCAGCGATCTACCTGCTTCAGCCTCCCAAGTGCTGAGATTACAGGCATGCGCCACCATGCCCAACTAGATTCATCTTTTTGCATCTGTATGTCCAGTAGTTCTGGCACCATTTGTCGAAAGCTGTCTTTTCTCCATTGTGTTGACATTGCTCCCTTGTCAGAGTCCAGTTGACTATATTTATGTGGCTGTATTCCTGTGTTTGTTGTGCTAGTTTGTTCTCTCACCAGTGCTGCACTGACCTGATACTGTACTTCATACTAAGTGTTGAAGTTGAGTGGTGTCAGTCCACTTTGCTTCTTCACATAAGGTTTAGAGCCAGATTTTTGATAACCAAAAAACGGTTGCTGAGATTTTTATTGACTAATTGTCTTTTTATTGCTCTTATGGTTTTTTGAGGCAGGGTCTCAGTATGTAGTTCAGACTGGCCTTGAATAATCATTGTTTTCATCAATGCATTTTTATAAAAACTTCGTTTGAGCAACATGTGTGATTTAAGTTTTCTCATAATCACATTTAAAATTTTTTGTTTTTCTTGCTAAAAAGTCGTATTTGTGTTGCTGAAAGAAGAAAAGGTGCAGAATTATATAATATGTTAAGTTTTGCATAAGAAAGAATAAAGAAACTTAAGGGGCAGGAAACAGAAAATGAAGTGGTTTCCTGTGTGTTGGAGTAGCTGGAGTTGAGTTTATTTACTCAATATTTTTCGTATTGTTTTGAGATTTGAGCCATGTAAAGTGTTATTCAAGAGAAAACTTTTTAAAACCCTTATTTAAATGAGAGTTGCTTATTCCGGAGGCCTTAGATTTTTCTTTGAGACATACTGCTATAAATCAGCTCAAACCTTTTGTTTGTTTATATTTTGGTTTTGGGGGGTGCTGCTGGGGATCAAACTCAGGGCCTTATGGTGCTCTACCACTTGAGCTAAATTCTCAACCCCTGTTTTTTGGTTTTTTTGAGAAAGGGTCTTGCTATGCAGTCCAGGCTGGTCTTGAACTCACGGCAGTCCTCCTGCCTCAGCCTCCTGAGTATGCCACCTGTGCCACCATGCCTGAGTCTAACCTTTTATTCTCTTGTTCCTATTTTTTTCTTAAAAATTATCAAGAACTTCAAAGAACTTTTAACTAAAATGTACCTGGTATTACTGTGTTAGAAATTTTAAATATTTATTTTTATTAAGTTCATTTAAAATTAATAAATTGAGTACCTGTTAATATATTTTTACTAAAAAATATTCTCTAAAACAAATTTCAGGGAGAAATATGGCATTGTTTTATATTTTTGTAAATCTTATTTACCATCTCGATTAATATACAGTTTGGATTCTCAGATTTGCTTCTACATTCACTCTGTTATAATATCATGGAGCCTCTGAAAAATTCCACTGTACCATCTCGACAGAGAGAGAGAGAGAAAAGAGCAGTTATAATGGTTTTGTCTTCGCAGATCCTGCCTGAAATGGGGGGGCCTGAGGCCACATTTTGGGAACAGATACTTCAAGTCAAACCAGCCACCATCTGGGCATACTTACTTGCGTGATTACTGGAGGCTTTAGTGCTACTTTCTTAGCAACATGACTAATTAAGAGAAAGGGTTACAGATGAGGGAGTTTTTGGTAAAATTCCTTTTGACAAGGTGAATTTTTTTGTCTATTTTCAAGAAGTTTGGAAAAACCCCACTTGATTTTCAGATATTTCCTTAGAGGACCAAAGTGTTTTAAAAACTTTCGAGGTTTTATGTGGTTCTCTTTGCACAGAATAGTTACACATCACTCATCCAGGTTCAGTAGTGACTCCGTCCTCTTCTGTTTTCTTCCAAATCTAACTGAAGCCCATTTAGGAACTACTCCTAGAGCAGCTCATTACCTCAGCTCTTTTTTTGTTTTTGTTTTCGTTTTTCTGAGACAGGGTCTCACTCTGTAGTCCTGGCTGGCCTTGAACTCACTATGTAGCCCAGGCTGGCCTGTAACATATGGTGATTCTCCTGCCTCAGCCTCACCAGTGCTGGGATTACAGGTGTTTGCCTTTTCCCTGAACCCTAGCACTTACTGTTGGCCTTTGGGTCCTTTTTGGTTTTTGTTTAAGAGCAGTGTTAGGTGTTAAAACTCAGGGTTGGGGGTTTAGCTCAGTGCTTGCTTAGAGTGCTTGGTTAGAGTGCTTGCTTTGCAAGCACAAGGCCCTGATCCCCAGCACAAAAAATAAAAATCTCAGAGCCTCACATGTGCTAAGCAAGCACTCTACCCCTGAGCTACATCCCTAGCTAAGTATGTATTAATTGGTTGATTGATCGATACTCAAGTTGCCTAGACAGGGCTTCAACTTGGATTCTCCTGCCTCAGCCTCCTAAGTACCTGAGATCACAGGTGTGTGCCACTGCACCTGGCTGGATCCTATCATCTTATACCATATCTTTTATTATTCATTTTTAAAAAATTTTATCCTTTCTGTTAGCTGGAGGCCTCAGGGCAGAGAACTTGATCCCATCTTTATATCCTCAGAGTGCTTTTTTATGACCTCAAATGTATATGCTGAATTAGATGTCTTGAAGGCCTGTTGGTACAGCTGATATGCTTCTCCCTCACAGTATATCCTACAATAATTTCTTTTTCTACAATACTTTCTCCTTCTTTTTGACAAATCATATAGTTTGATTCAGATTGGTAAGAAGCTATTGATTTTTTATTCCCTTGGATATACAGTAAGTCCCTGACTTAACAAACATTCGAGCTGTGAACTTTTCACAGGTGTACTGTGTAAGACTTTGTCCATCCAACTTGGGGACATTCTCTTGGAACAGAACTCGTTCATAAGTTGGGGACTTACTGTAATCAAATTATATATTCTGATGATGTAATAATCACTATTAAGATAAACTTGTCTCCAGTATTTTATTTTCAGATTCTTATATACTAGTTGAAAGTTTAGTATATTAAAAGTGAATGTTTAGTAGGCCATACTGGTATGCACCTGTAACCCCAGTTACCTGGGAAGCTGAGGCAGGAAGATCCCTAGAGCTTGGGAGTGTGAGGCCAGCCAGCCTGGGCAAATATAGCAAGACCCTATCTATCTTCTTGTCCATTTTTTCTTCAACTGAGAAGCCTGACATTTTTGTTACATTTAGCCAGCCATTTAACACACTTCTGTAATTACCTCTGCAGCTGTGGATTTCTTCAACCAGATCAACATGTTGTATGGCACTATTACGGAGTTCTGCACCGAAGCAAGCTGTCCAGTCATGTCTGCAGGGCCCAGGTATGGCAGCCCTGCACGGAGGTGTTGGGATTACTTTTGCTTTATCACTAATGCGTATGTTAAATAATAGATTTTTTTTGTTTTTATTGTATGTAATGATGATTCCATCTTGTTAGTCTGTGAATACTGACCCATAGCTGTTACTTCTAAATACTTTGGAGTATGAGTACTCAGTGTTTGATTTTTATATTGCATCATAGTAACTCTGAGTGTTCTATTGCAGGAATAAAAGTATACAAGTTTGAATTATGGTTATCTTGTATCCTAAAATCTCTGTTTTTTCATGTGATTAATATTTATCATTTCTTGCTAGCTTCTAAATGAATTTTTGGAAGTTTTTAGTTGGTCTTTAAATATCTGATTTTTTTTTTCCTCATGCTTATTTGGTGTTAGTGAAAGCAGCACAATTTAGAAGTAATTATCTGGTTTAAAGAGGCTAGGTTAAAAACTGACTATAATAAATTTCAAGAAAAACTAGACAGAGTATAGAACTCTTTATCACCTATAATGTTAAGTCAGATTGTGATGGGAATTAATGTTTCGATGTTTCCTTACAGTCTTTTTTCTTACAGATTATAGGTTTTATGTAACAATAAATAGTATCAAGATGTTTGTCTCTTGTACTTCCTGACTTTTCTGTAGGTATAAAGCAAGAACAATCCCCAGTGAGTTTTTGGTCCTATTTTTGTTGCAGTATTTTAGGAGGGATGTTGTTATTTTATGTTGTTTTATTCATCAAACTTTAAAAGAAAGCAAATGGGAAATTTACACTTGCCTATGGCTTAAATGCCTGGAGAAATTCTGCATAAATATTGTTAATTGTTCTAGCTCAGCAAAGGTAAAGGGAAAAACTATGTATGCCTAGAAAGGTATTTGTCTAGCACTGTCTTCAGGAAACAGGTCTTGACCGTCTTGGCACCACTGATGACGACTTCTGGCCGAGGGCCTCAGCACGCGGAGGCTCCGCTGCCTCCTCACACAGCCCTCAGCACCTTTCTGCCTTGCTTGTCCCGGGGCCGTCCTAGAAAACGCCCATTCTGGCACCGCCAGCTGCCACACTGTCTCCTTCTTCTCTTCCAGTTATCACCATCACATTTCAGAATAATTCTGTAGGGAATTTACAGTAATCTTCAGTAGAACTTTCAATAATTTATTGATGTTACATAGATCCTGTTAACAAAATGTGAAGTTGCACATTTATTAACGTTTTTGAAAACTCTCAGTAAAACATTTTTCTATGCAGGTATGAATATCATTGGGCAGATGGTACTAATATTAAAAAGCCAATCAAATGTTCTGCACCAAAATACATTGACTATCTGATGACCTGGGTTCAGGATCAGCTTGATGATGAAACTCTTTTTCCTTCTAAGATTGGTGAGTTATGGTGTATTTTTCTTTCTGAATTTTGTGGTCTTTTTAGTACTCTGTTACTTTAAAGTGATTTGACAGAGCGAGGCATAGTATTACACATGTAATCCTAGCACTTAGGAGGCTGAGGCAGGATTATTTGAGTTGAGGGTCTGCCTGTGGTACTTCGGGAGACCTTGTCTCAAAAAAAAAATTTTTTTTGTTTTTAATGGAGACTGCCACATTCTCCAGAAAGTTTGTACCAGTATAAACTCCCTCTAGTATGTTTGTGTCCGCCTGTGTTTCTTAATATGCTGGTTATTACTCTCTGTTTTTTTTAGTCTTTTACAAATGGGATGAATATATTTTTGCTTCAGTGTACATTTAAAAAATATTGATAAGATTGAACGTGTTTTGTTTTACTGATCATTGTATGTTTTCTGTTTATATCTTTTGTCCATTTCTGTGTTAGGGATATTGGCTCTTTGTATTTCCCCACCTCGCCTTGTGTCTTTTGTGGATGGACTGTTCTGCTCTGTACATCTCTCACTTTGTCCTATTAATCATTTCCTTATGACTTGAGTTTTAATATACTGATGAGAACATTTTTCCCTACTTCTGGATTATAAAAATATTTATGTTTTCATTTAGCACTTTTGTGAATTTTTTTTTTTCCACTTAACTCTTTGGTCTGACAAGAATTTTTTCTTCTGAAGGCTGCTCTCATTACTTTCCAAACAAAATTTAGCCAGTTTTTCCCAGTTCACTTATTGAATACATGTGTCTTTTCTACCCCGATTATCTTTTGTGCACAATAAATGACAATATATTTGGGGGTCTTTTAATCTCTTTATCGTTTCCTATGGAATTTTCACAGCAATTTTTTCATTCAAATGACCATGTATCTTTTAGCATCTTACAAGGCTAGTCTCCTTTCTTTTCTCTTCTTTTTCAGAATATTCACAGCTATTCTGAGATACTTGTCTTTCCCAAGAACTTACTCATTTTCTCAAGGTAAAAACAAAACAAACAAACAAAAAAATCTTTAATTTGCATCTAATTTTTATAGACAAATATATTCTTACTCTCTTTACACTACTGAATCTTCTAGCCAAGAACAAAATGTCATTCTTCATTTGTTCTTTTTTTTTGGTGCTGGGGATCGAACACAGGGCCTTGTGCTAGCTAGGCAAGCACTCTACCACTGAGCTAAATCCCCAGCCTTCTTCATTTATTCTTGTCTTTTATTTACTAAGTCTTCTTTCCTCTGTAAAATTCTTCTTTCCTCTGTTATGTTAACCCTTAATGTTTCTTAAGTTTATTCCTAGGCATTTTATTCTTTTTATTAATACTTGGTTTCTAACTGGTTATTTGATATATTGGAAAGCTATTGATTTTTTTAACTGTCAAATTCTGTTGTTAATTTTTGGTTAGTTGGCCTAAGTTTTTGAAGTATGCCCCTTCTTTGTATGAGGATGATGTTCATTTGGGCTCTTTCTTTCTGCTATGTACTCTTCTTGTTTTATGCTTTTCTAATTGCACTGCTCAGCACTTCCAGAGCAATGTTGAGTTATGCAGTGATAACAAAAACGTGTTTCAAGTGTTACACTTGATCTCTTTGATGTTCATCACTTTTTCCATTCTGTTATTAAACCTTTTCTTTCTTACAGATTCTTTATTATATATTGCCTCTGTTTGAATATCTGTTAAACACAGCTTGGATTAAAACAAGTTACTTATTTATTCTTTTTGGGGGGTGTTTCTGGGGATCGAACTCAGGGCCTTGGGCTTGCTAGGCTAGCGCTCTATCACTTGAGCTGAATCCCCAGCCCCCTATTTATTTATTCTTGAAGATCTCCTCCTTATGGGAGATAAAGAATTTTTTTTTTTTTTTAACTTCATCCTTTTTTTTCTCAGCTTCCTGTTCTTCAATAATTCGTTCTCATGTTCTGGAATCCCCACACCGCCATTAGGCTACTGTCTACATGTTACTTCTGCTAGTTATTTATTATTAGACATAACTGCTTATTATTAACTTTTTTCTAATGTTTTTAATATTATTAACAAGATACCTATTTGTATATTCTGAGAAAAGGGGTTTGATTTTTAAAACGTCTTTTCAATACATGAATACAAGATCCTGCTCAGAGAGACATGTCTGTATGTTCCTGCATAAGATTTAAAAAGTCAGGTTAGTCAGGACTTGGGGATTTGATGGAATAAATGCAAAACCCAGTGAAGTACACCAAATTTCAAGCTATTAAGGGCTGGCTAAGAAAAAGAGAAAACAAAATTCAGGGAAAGAGTGTTTTAGTAAGCATTTGTATTCTGAAAGGTTAATAAAAGAAGGAGTTTCAAGAATTTTGTCAAGAAATAGCACTGTGAGGCCAACTAATCTAGGTTGTTTTGGAAGCAGATGCCTTCTTAGCTCTTATTTATTCCAGCCAGCACCAGTTGGAGTGTCTTTATCCTGTGTCCATTTCTAAGGGACTTTGATATTCTCAACCGAAATTCCCAGGAATATAGCTGGTTGTATCCATGAGATGAGTCCATCGTTCAAGATAGGCCCATAAACCCTCCCCCATTCTTTAATAGAGAGATGTTTATTTTCTTTGAAAAATAGGGAGGTCCCTCTCCCCTTTTTTAGGAAGTATACCCTATTTTTAGGCAGCTAGTTTTCCAGAGTAATTCAGAAGATAAATACTTTTTTTTACTTGTAGATAGATAATAAAGTAGACCTGTCTTTTTCTTCACTTAGGGGAGTTTCCAGCCCCAATCGAAGGTGTGTGGGTACATACACATATGTGTGTAGTTTTTTAAAAGTTAACAAATTACAGAAGTAGTGTTATATTTATAATAAAATTTATACTTGCTCCATTTAACCTTAGGAAGAAATCATAACATTAAACAACTAAAATTATCTTTATTTGAACTTTGATTCACCAGCCTCTTATGTAATCTGATGCTTGTACCTACTGATCTAAGGCAATTAGAAAAAAGTGTGGTCTGTGAGGAATACTTAGGTTTGGGGGTTTTCTTCCTTTGCCTCTTAAATATACAGTAATAGGCTTGTGTGTATTTGTGGGTGTGTTTATGTGTTGCAGTTCCTCATGGCAGTGTCAAATTGCTGCTGAATGTTAGGTAAAAGACGAGTACAAGCACTATGGAAATCACTATGGAGATTCTTCAGAAAACTAAAAATGGAAATTCCATTTGACCCAGCTGTGCCTCTCCTGGGTATATACTTGGAAGAGTTAAAGGCATCATACTATATTGTTACATGAAAACCCATGTCTGTAGCAGTGCAGTTCGCAATAATTAAGCTCTAGAAACAGGCTACGTGCCTGTCAAATACCTGTGAATGGATAAAGAAATGTGGCATATGTACACCATGGAATATTACTCAGCTATAAAGAACAAAGTCAGGTCATTTGCAGGAAAATAAATGAAACTCAAGACCATACTGTTAAGTGAAATAAGTCAGACACAGGAAGTTAAATATTTCATGGTTTCTCTTATAGAGAAACCTAGAATATAAATAAGTAAAAGTAAAATAAATGAGAGATGGTAGGAAACAAAAAGGCAAACTTTTTGGAGATAGGGAAAAGGATGAGGGTGGCTAGGAAGAGGAAGTAAGGGGATTGAAAATGATCAAGACATGATATATACATGTACAGCTCCCCAAAATGAATGTAACTATACACTGATTTTTTTTTTAAAAGACTGATATATATGTATATTTGATTATAGGTGTCCCATTTCCCAAAAACTTCATGTCTGTGGCAAAGACGATTCTAAAACGTCTGTTCAGGGTTTATGCCCATATTTATCACCAGCACTTTGATTCTGTGATGCAGCTGCAGGAGGAGGCCCACCTCAACACCTCCTTTAAGCACTTTATTTTCTTTGTTCAGGTAAGTGAGACTTGTTAATTTCTGGGGCCTATGGCTCAGACTTCCTTGAATTTATAACTTTAAGAAAGAGCAGTGTGTCTTATTTATCAATGTAGAGAAGCTAAGTATAAGTAGTGTTTTCTCTTCTACACTGTTTTCTTGATCTGCATAGCAGCGTAGAAAGATGTCACCCACCAGGCTATCTAGTGCATACCTATAATCGCAACTGCTTGGGAGGCTGAGGCAGGAGGCTTGCAAGTTTGAGGCCAGCCATAGCAACTTAGACCCTATGTCAATGTAAAAAAAACAGAAAAAATATGGAATGTAGGATAGTGGTAGAGCACTTGCCTTAGCATGTGTGGGCCCCTGGGTTCAATCCCCAGTATGGGAAAAAAGAAAAAAAAGGTATCACCCCTGTTTCCCTTTTTGGTCTTCTGCTTCCAGCTTCCCCAGGTCTCCAGTTAGGATGTGTCATTTTAATATCACCTGACAGGTCAGCTACAAAGCAGGGTTCCCAGGACACCCTCCTAGAATTCAGTTAATTTGCTAGAGTGGTTCAAAGAGCTTAGAAGTGGTTCAAAGAGCTTAGGAGACGCATTCTAAAGGGTACTACAGAAGGTGTAGACGACTAGCCAGATGGAAGAGACACAGGGCAGGTGTGGGAGAAGCAACATGGAGACAGGCGTGACATTCTCTAGGAACTTCCATGTGTTCAGCTCTCTAGAAACACTCTGAACACTGTACTTGAGGATTTTCATGAGGACTTCATTACATGGCCATGATTGAGTACATCTTTGGCCATCGCTGATTAAGGCACCCTTCAGCCTGTTTCCTCTCCCAGAGCAGCAATGGCAAACTGATGGCACACATGCCGCAGCAGGCATGCAGAGCCCTCTGTCAGCACGTGAGCCAAGTCACCCCAGATAAGATTCAACAAACTATCAGCATGCATACAACAGCAAAGATCACATTAATTGTGCAAAAGCGTGCCACATGCAAATTCTTACCTGTCAGTAAAAAAGCAGTTTGCATCATTGGAAGCTCTATTATTGTGTTTTTCTTTTAAGACAGAAGATGTTAGTGTATGAGTTGTTTTTTCTAAACTAAAACCTCAGTATTCACTTTAATTGTAGTGTTGGCACTTTGCAATAAATAAGTGGGTTATGGGTTACAGTTTGGGCACTCAGTCTCTAAAAGGTTCGCTGTCACCACCCTAGAGGATGGTGGTGTGGAGGTGGAAGCTGGGGGTGGGGGCTGAAAATCCCAGCACTTCAGTTGTCCTGCCTTGGTCTTCCTGGTGACCAGCCCCATCCTGATGTTCTCCAAGAGTCCACAACCACTAGCCCTTGCATCAGCACATAAGAGACACTTGTCACTCCAGACACTCCAAAGTTTTTAGGAAGCAGGGAGGAAAACTGGTATATATCACAAGATAGTACCTGTGATTTTACTTCATTTATTAATTTATTTTTGGTGCTGGGCATCAAACTCAGGGCCCTGTGTTTGCAAGGCAAGCACTCTAACCCCTTAGCTAAATCCCCAGCCCAGTACCTGTGATTTTAAAAAGAGAGTAAAAACAGTTCTGTTTTAAAATGTTCGGAGAGATCATTTGATCCAAATTCTTTCATATTTCAGAAAACTAGGGTTAGGAATCTCTTTCAAAAACATTTAGAGTCTTAATTTAAATTCAGTTTTAAATGTTATTTTTCTTCTGTTTTTAGGAATTTAATCTGATTGATAGGCGTGAGCTGGCACCTCTTCAGGAATTAATTGAGAAGCTTGGATCAAAAGACAGATAAATGTTTCCTCTAGAGCACAGTTATCCTCTTGCTTCATCTACTGCTAGAGCTATCTCATTGCTATTTGTTGTAGACTAGTGATACAGACTTTAAGAAGACGGGATAAAAGGACGCCCTGTCTGTGTCTGCAGGTAAAATTGTCCCAAAGTAGGTTGTCGAGTAGCTTCAGAGACCGGAAGGACACAGCCAAATCAGAGGTGCTGTGTGACCACTCCTGTGACTGTCAGAGTTGTGCTTGGTTGTAACATGTGATGACTTACGTGTAGTTCATTAGTTTACTTATTCTTTTACTCATGAAAATTAGTACATCTGTTTCAGGTGATGGCATAATGGATATTAAGAGTTTTTACCATTGATTTATTAGTAAGTTTCCAGAACAAATTTCCTAATACAATCAGATTGGTTTTAGTCTGCTTTTATTTTATTAATAGAAAAGGTATTTTTAAGTTTCCTTAAGATTTAGAACTTCTAGGTTGGGTGTGGTGGCATATATCTATAATCTTAGCACTCGGGAAGCTGAGGCAGGAGGATCGCTGCGAGTTTGAGCCCAGTCTGGACTACGTAGCAAGACCCTGTCTTTAAAAAAAAAAAAATTACAACTTTTATGTCACTTTGGATAAGCTTTTAGTTTCAAATTTGTATGCTAGTGTTTTTATAGATAATATATATTTTTCAAAATTCATGATTATAGTTTAAATCATGGTATATGTGGAATGGGAGTAACCAAAGTTATTTTTAAAGTGATTTTATTTTTTAATCTTTATTTGGGATTGTATTCACAGCTATCTAAATTATTAGGAGTATTCATATATCAGAAATAATATTTTTAGGCTTCTGAGGATGGTCTTACAGGTTTTTATTTTAAAATGCTTTTTTAAAATTAATATGTAGCTTTTGGCTGAGAAAAAGAAAACCAAAAATACACAACAAACTTAGGTCTCAAAGCCACTATTTTCATTCTCATTGTTTTTCAGAGGCCTTGCAGTTTTGGTAAAAGTAAAAGAAAGTGTTCAGTGTACTTGCTTACTTTGTTTCCTAAAAAAATTACCTCTGTGTTTTTTGTTTTTTGGTCCTGGAGATGTAACGCAGGGCCTGTGTGAGCCAGGCAGGTGCTTTGTCACAGAGCTGCATCCCCAGCCCTTTTGAGTCAGGGTCTAGGTTTCCTAGGCTGGCCTCGAACTTGTGATTCTCCTGCCTCAGCCTCCTGAGTAGTTGGGATTACAGCTGTGTGCCACCATGCCTGTGGCAAAATGAGAGACAAAATAAGTAAAAATAAATAAATACAAATCTTATTTCATTCTGTTAATAAAAAATGGATTGAGCTTCCATAGGGGTTTTTACCCTGTTTTAATTATTTTTTTATCAAAACTTGAAATTTTTCTCTATTTATTAGGATAAAATCATCTTCCCTTTTAATGAAGAAAATCCCTTTTTCATTGGGTTCCTTGGATTTAAATGTTCCTGGACTATTCAAATGTACTGAGGCATAATAGGCATCCTGGAAGACTTGTCAGACCAGTAAGGCTTTACTTCATCAGCAGTCTGTATCAAAGCTGTGATTTTTAGAGTACTCACCACCCTCCTCATGGCTTTGATAAGGTATTTTGTTACTGATTTTTATCATTCCACTAGATTATAAAGAAAAAATTGCTTAGAAACTCCATTTTTAATAACTTACTTTCAATAAATTCTCAAAGATACACAGATTTTAAAGAAAGTATTTGATTCCAGTTTAGGCTGAAATCATGTATCATTGATTGAGAAATTCAAAAGTGGGATAATCACCAAGGAAAAAGAGAGAAGCTCTCCCTGAAACAGTCCACAGCCCATGTATTAAACTTACCCAGAGGTCCAAGTATCAGCTATTCTGTCCATTTAATGTTGATTATTTGCAAAAACAACCAAGTTTCTAGATGTATCTCCATTGTAACTGCCACCTTGTACGTTCATCTTTTCTAATACTTCAGATATTCTCAAATAAAAGGGTTCTCACTTCTCTGTTTATTTTCAGTGATAGAAATCCCCTCTCCACAACTGAGCCCCTAAATGAACCAAAGTTGGTCATGTGCTAGGACAATAATAAAGGCAGCTTATTAGTGGAACATAAATCAGAAATTTGTTGGTAATTTTGAAACTTAGAATGCCCTTTTTTTAAGTTTTCTTCTTCCTTCTCTTTTTCTTTCTTTTCTTTTTTTTTTTTTTTCTAACAAAAAACCAAGTTTCCAAGCCAGTCTGGCTTAACCAGTAGTGCACTTAAAAATTACAGTTTACTTCTGAGGCAGGAGGAGAACTGGAGAGAATGGGAAGAGGATGGCACCTTCCTGGCAGGACTAGAGGGCCACCCTCTGCTAAGTGTTCGAAGAAGTCAGCGAGTGTGTCCTGGGCTTCTCTGACTTGTGATCTGTCCACTCAGCCCAGGTCTCCAGCGCTCCCTCCACTTCCCCTGCTGAGCAGAAGTCCTCGCCTCTCCATGGCTGGTGTCTGCTCCTCATTCATGATTACAGTCATGGGGTGGAGAGTGCTTGCTAAATCATGCAGGTCATCCTGTGGTGCTTTAATTTTCAGGCCTTTTAAAAAACTTGGACAATAACATACAGATACTTGTTTAAATATTCAGAATTCCTTGTACTACTGTTTTTATATGGACAGCCAAGTATATCCTTCCTTCTCCTTCATCTTGGGAATAAAGTGACTTCGCAGGGCTGCCAGCTAACAAGGTGTTCCTTCCATTTGCCTTCAGCATGCAGAGCTCCAGGTTATGTACTGCTTACTCAAGAAATGCAAATCCGTTTTCACTATGACTTTGATAACAGAGGCACTTTTTCCAGTAGCAGTGGCAAGAGGAACGTGACATCTCCAGCACGATGTCTTACCTCATATGAATAAACAAATCTGGCTCAAAGAGCGCAAACCCTAGAAACGTGTTTCTGAACAGCGCCTATCATGGTGCTGGGGGCACCCCTGCCTCACTGTAAGAGGCTGTCTCCTGTCCAGGGGACTGTGGCCTGGAAAATGCTCACCCATACACCAAACACTGAGCACCTTCCACAGGCATATGATTCCTTCTGAGATCAGTTCAAAGTGGATTTGGTTTCTACTATTGTAGAATTCTGGGAAAGAGTGAAAATAGTTCTTCGCTTTTTCTTTTGCATTCAGTTTTGATACTTCAGACTAAAAGGCTTTGGATGATGATATTGTATGTAGCAGAACAACTACATAGAAATTCACTTGGATTTTCTTATCAGACAAACAAGTATTCTGTAAACCAAGAAGGATCGCCAGTGTGCTGTGGACTTACTGTACAGCAATTTTCTATATTTTGTCTGCATTGAAAGTAGTTTGCATAAGTCAGTCTTGATTACCATCTAAAATATTTTTAAATGTTCTTTACATAAAAATTTATGTTGTATTTTTACATCTTTAGGGGCTATTTTTCTAAGTCAGTTAACTGTACTTTTAAAAAAACGTATTTTGTATCTACTTTTGTAACTTCATCAGAATAAAATATATTGAAAGCAAGAAATGACTGATTAAAGTATGTGTCTCAACACACTTCTGTTTAAGTGTGGGAATTTGAGATTTTTGCTGGTTCTATGGATTCTGAGTACAGCTTAAATTTGGAAGGTTATCATTGAATATAATTTAGTAGCTAAAATGTTCTTTTAGCCCTTAAAGAGAAGTTCTTAAATAAAACAATACCAGAATCCTACCCCTAAGAAACAAAGTGCTTTTGGTTATAGTTACTGAAACCCACTCCAGAGAGACAGAGGTAGTCTCCCTCCCTCCTACTGTGCTAGCCCAGCTCTAGACCTCTTTTGTATATTCCTGGTTGTGGGACTGGGAAAAGAGAAAATGGGACTGAACTGCTCTTCTTACCTTGAAGTTGAGTAGTAAGCATATATCCCTAAAACTTTCCCTGCCCCAAACAGCCAATTTTTATTATTGTAGGAGAAATATTAGCAGAATTAGTTTTAGGAAAATTACAAGTGCATTCTAAATTTATTTAAAATAGCAGTGCTAGGGTCTGGGGATTTAGCTCAGTGATTAGAGTGCTTGCCTTGCAAGCACAAGGCCCTGAGTTCGATCCCCGGCACCACAAAAAAAGTAAATAAATAAAATAAAATAGCAGTGCTAGAATTGTTTTGACCTTTTTTTGTGAGTAGAATTTTAATGAATGTGACTTATGTATAGGTTAACACTGTATAAAACACAAGCTAGCAATCGGTTTTGGATTTTTGTTTCAGACTTAAAAGCAATTGCAAAAGTGTTGTTTGTAAGAGTATCTAATGGCTAAGTCTTTGAAAGTATTTCTGACTTTATTAAAAAAAAAAACAAACAGTAGATTAACCCAAATAATTATTTTTGGGTCAGAGTCAGGCTTTAAAGCTCTACAGCCAGAAACAATGTTCAAACAGGCCTTGGGCCTTCTTCAGCAAATACCCTCAGGGTAGTGTCTCCTTCAGGTCTGGCTACTTCAGCCTGCACCTTTATCACTGACCACTAGATGTCAGTATCTGCTGTGATGCCTCCTGAAGGCGAAATGCGTCTGCCCTGGCCCTTTTGTGTGTCTCAATCAGAAACTTATGCGCATGCCTCTTACCGGCAGATTCTGGGTCACAGGGCTCTGTCCTGGCTCCAGGAGGGGCTGGGTTTTACTTGGGGCTGTGGAACTTAGAACAAAATTGAAAGATGGTGGGTGGACCAGAAGCTTGGACTAGCTGTCACTCTGAGCTTTTTCTTCCCGTTCTGTGGAAAAAAATGAGTTTTCAGCAGAGTGTAAGTAACTGCTTAGCTAAGTTGACGTTTTTGTAGTGACTTGATAAGTGAAGGTAGTAGAGTATTGTCTTAGATTCTAGCTAAGCTCCGTATCTTATGTCCAACCAGCACTTTGAATATCACGTCCTTAGGGGAATCAACCTGGTTTAGGGGAGTTCTTTAGTAGGTTACCTCATTCAATCCTTACAGCAGTCTGGGGAAGTGGTCATTGAGAGGTACGTTGGTTTTTCAGTGTTTCTCACAAGGCTCAGACAAGTTCAAATAGCTAGTACATAGCAAGCTTCTCTAGATTGCGTTTGCAGAAATTATGATGTTCCTGACTGCTTAGGAGGCTGTATTAAAAAATGACTGCAATTAAAAGATCGTCCTAGTAAGAAAAAAGCTGCATCCAAAGAGACCCTACCTAAGGAGTTTAGCTATAAAATGTAAGTATGTTTATGAAAAGTAGGAGTCATTATGGGTCATTATAAGTGAAGATAAAAGAAATCTCAGTTCATAGCAAAAAATAAAATGTAGGAAGAATTGGCTTATAGCCTGGGAATAAAGGAATTTTACTTTTAATCATAAGAAGTTAAAACTTGCCTTTTATTTCCTTCTGCCATAAAAAATTACACCTTAACTATTACATTGGGACTAACTTGGAAGCCTAGGATTGGTGAGATTGTCCTGCATACCCTTTTATTTTTATTTATTTATTTTTTTGGGGTGTTGCGGATCGAACTCAGGGCCTTGTGCTTGTAAGGCAAGCCTACATATTCTTTTTTAAAGATTCAAATTCAATTCAAACCTGTGGAGCTCCAATTGCTCTGTTAGTTCTGTTCAGTAAACACCATGCATGCTGTTTTAGTCCCATGCCATGCTGTGCTGCTGACATAGATAATTGAACCAAGTCCTGTCCTCAGCCTAAACACCAGTGGGGACCAGCACATATGTCAACAATAATTCTAAAGGGACTTAAGTACAATCAAAATGATGTAGGCGTTTCAGGCCTTATCCTTTCTTTGAGTTATCAGAGGTGGCCCCTGGAGAAGACAAGGCTGAACTGGCTTAGAAGATGGGCAGTTGTACAGCCAATCTTATGGCGCAGCATGAGCAGGAAGATTCTGGGGTTCCTGAAGATTAAATTTCAGCTGAACAGGTAGGTAGGGATTAAATCATATGAAAGAAGTTGTGTTATTGCTGGTAGGTGATGAGGAATCCGAAAGATTTTAGGTAGTAAATGTTTTCATTTCAGATGGCTTTGACAGCCATGTGGAAATTTAAAGGTAAGGAGATCATGGCAAGGCAGAGAACCAGTAATTCAAAGTCAGAATTATGTGGGCAGGATCGGGGATTTAGCTCAGTGGTTAGAGTGCTTGCCTCACAAGCACAAGGTCCTGCGTTCAATCCCCAGCACACACACAAAAAAAGAATAATGTGGGCAATTGTTAAATTATGAGAGAAGAAGGTTGTTCAAACATACCACTTACAATAAAAGTAGGAATTCCACAAATACAAATCAGTGAGCTTAACCTGGGCCACTTAGTTATAAGTGACAAACTCAACTGAACCGGATTTAGTGCTGATTTCCAGGGTTTCTGGCTTCCAGTTGCACAAGGAGTCAAACATCTGTCTCCTCTTAGGCCTGCTTTCTTCTGTGTCTGCTTCATTTCCAAAGCAGCTCTGTCCACATGGTTGCAAAGATGATTGCCAGTAGCTCCGGGACTTCTAACAGCTTAGCCACACGGTTGAAAAAGATCGTTTCTTTAGTTCAAGTCCCTGCACCAACCCGCATGGGTTGGCTCAAATCATGTCACCATCCCTAAACCAATCCAGATCTGGTCAGCCAGGCTAGGTCCTGGGTCCGCTCCAAGCTGGGGACGGGTCCGCCTTACCTCAATCAGAGTTTGAATAGCAAAAGGAGACTCACTGCTGGAAAACCTTTCCTTACAGTTCTTTGTCAAAAAACAAGTGAATAAAATTTAAATCACCACACTAATCATACTGAACATAACTTAAGAAATCAAGCTGAAACAAAAAAGCAACAAGAAATCAAGCTGAAAAGGTATTAACAATAATGCGAGGGAAGTGATGACGGCTGGTGCGGAGGAGTCACAGTATTGGAACGAATGAGTATTTTTAGTCAGTCACTTTAAACAACAAATACAGGTCCAATCCATCCAGGTGCAGCGCTGCAGGTACTGACTGCACCCGGCCAGAGAGCGAGGGCAAAAAGCTCAGAGATGCTGCGGGGTAGTGCTAGACCACACGCTGCAGACAAATACAGCTAGAAAGGCTTTGGCTGCATTTCAGCCTTGACTTGTCTGACAGTACTCAGAGGCGGGTGCTGACACCCATTCCTCACGGCTTCAGCGTGCACTACAGTCGCAGGAGTCCCCAGTTTAGGGCTCCAACCTAGTTCTTATACCAAGTGCTGTCTGACAGGACCTTAAACTCGGGCAAATTCAAAACAATTTCGTTGCTCCCTCCCTCAGCCATTCCTTTCACTGTCCAAGACTAAAATTTGGGAGTCACTTCCCGCCTTCCTCATCTCTCACATGCAGTCCCTCTACTCCAGTCCCCTCTCCCATCCCTTCTGCAGTTGGGTTAATTCAGGTCCCTCAGTTCTCACTCAGGCATTGCATAAGCCTGGGGACAACATCCACTTTTGGCCTCAAAGTCCCATTCCCTTCCGTACATTAGTCCCATTCCCCCTTCCGTACAGAAGCCAGGATGATCTTTCTACAACGCAAATCTGAAAACCACTCTGCTTAAATCCTTCCTCAGGGAATACCTGGGGAGAGACCCAAGCCCCCCAGATCAGGAGTCGGGCGCAGGATGGGACGTAGGAAGGGGAGGCTCCCAGGGACACCAGTCAAGGGCACTCGCGAGAGGGAAGCGCGGACCGCGCGCCCAGAACCGCGCAGTGGTTCTAGCTGCGGGCAAGGACCTGCGGTGGAACCGGGCCCGGGAGGCCGGAGGAGCTGGGCGAGGGCAGAACGTGGGCCCGAGGCCCGCCGGCGCTTCTGGTTTCGGAGCGGGGCGCCCCCGGGGCCGGGCGAGGCCGGGGCGGCATCGGGCGGGGCCGGCGGGTCGGCGGCCTCCGGGCGGCAGGGGGCGGCCTCGCCCACGGCCGCAGCTTCCGTCCTCGGCCCCGCGCCTTTCGCGCGGCAGGGCCATCTCCGGTGGGCCGCGTCGGCCGGTATGGCGGCGTGGAGCGCGGCCGCGGGGGCGTCTCTGCTCCGCCGGAGCCGCGGGGTGAGCGGGCGGGGCTGGGGCCGCCCTCCCAGGCAGCCTGCGGGGGCCGGCGGGCGGCGGGCGGCGGGCGGGCGGCGGGCGGCGGGCGGCGGGCGGGCGGGCCCCCGCGGCTTCCTCTCATTCCTTCCCTCCCTCCAGCCGCGGGCGTGCGGGGAGCCCCGGGCCCCGGCGCGCTGGGGGCGTCGGAGTGGGGGCAGTGCGGGCGGGGCCGGCGCACAGTCGCGGCGGGCGGGCGCGGGAAGAGAGGTGTTGGTTGCACCGTGCGGGGTCCAGGCGTGGGTGCGGGGCACTGCGGAGGGCTCCGGGCCCTGGGAACTTCGGCCGCGCCTCTGACCTTGACCCTCCCAAACGCTGCAGCTCGCAGTGGAAGCCAGACCGAGGGCACTGCCCACGCGCTCCCCTAAATCTCCCCGTCTGGCCCATCCTTTGCTTCACCTCATCAGCTTTTCTCTTCCCTCTCGCTTTCCTGCTGGTCCTGAACCTACCCCTCCCCCGCGTGCTGAGGCGTTCACCGCAACTCAGCGTGGGCAGCGTGGGTATCTGGGACTCATCGGCCTGTCACAGGCGCTGCCCGCAGGTCGGCTAAGAGGATAGAAAGGCTCCCACGGATTCTGTAGCCTTTAGTGATTGCCCATCCTGCCTGCCGTCTGATTACCCTCTGCCTTGACCCCTCCACCCACCCAGGTTCTACCCCTAGGAGCAGGGTGACCCCCACAACCCCTCAGCCCTGCAACCCTACATAGGCTCACAGCATGAAGTTGCCGTCCCTCTGTACCGCATAGAGACCCTCTGACCCCAGACCTTTCTCCTGGTCAGTATTTCACCTGCTCACCAGCCTTCTTTGCCTGAGCCAGTGGGCATACCCCTTATCTGCTCATCCATCCATGCCAGGTCCACCGAGGCCCTGCCCAGGGCCAGCCCTGGGAAGCTCCCTTAGCAAGTCAGACTCAGCCTTGGTGGTTAAGACCAGTTGGTGAGAAAGCTAGTGCACACTCTGACATTCTGTAACAGCACCCTGTTCCGGGCCCCAGGGCAGGCCTGAAGAC
The DNA here is from genome assembly GCA_004026905.1 of Hystrix cristata. Classification (NCBI taxonomy): domain Eukaryota; kingdom Metazoa; phylum Chordata; class Mammalia; order Rodentia; family Hystricidae; genus Hystrix; species Hystrix cristata. Next base: position 58,098 of record PVJO010001503.1, on the reverse strand, counting down.
AGGCAGGACTGAGGGCTGACTGGGTGGCACCTTTAACAGCAGCACTTCCTAACAGCCCTGATGTTCTACCGCCTGTCCCGGTGGTCAGACCGAAATCGGAAATCGCACGGGGGGGGGGGGGCTTCTCCCTTCTTTAATACCTTTTACTTGGCGTTGCTCCTGACCTGCTGCTCAAGGCACTTTCCTGCAGCTTGCTTCACTGTGGAAAGCTCACTTGGGGTCGTATCCCCTGTCTAACAAATCCAAAATCTCTAGCCTGGCATTCAAGGCATACCAGGCTCTAGTTTCGGTCTCTCTGTTCAACATGTGCTCAGTCCAGCCAGGTGTCTCTCTGTTCCTTCCCTTCTAAGGACTGAGACGTGTTCCTGCTGGAGCGCTGCCGTCCTTTGGCAGCTGTCCAGGAAAGGAGTATTGTTGCCTGTGGTGAATCTTAAAATGTTCCTTCTTTGGGTCATTTAATAGGATTCTTCCTCTCCTCTCCATTGAGTTGCTGCATGGTGTGTAGGGGGCTGCTGGCATTTGGTATTGAGGTCACATTTTGCTCGGATGGGGTGCCTGTTAATCAGGCTTCACCCAAGAGACAGTGAACGTTCAGTGCTACAGTGACCTAGCAGGATGGGTCCAAGGCTGCCTGGCCTCTCTCCTGGCTCTGGGTACAGCCTGGGGCATGTTACTAAATGCTTCCATTTCTTTGCCTGTTAAACTGTCATCCCAGTAGTGCCTTTCTCACAGCACTGTCATGAGGAGTTAAACATCCATCAAATAAGGTTTGGCTTTGTCTCTAGAGTCGATGTTGTTCGCAGTTATCCCCCACTCCCCTCAAAAACAAAAATCTAGTCCACGTCCTGGGGAACTGAACAGCCACCCAACAACGCACAGCCCCTCTGGCGTAGCCTGAGGCTGCCCTGGTGGAGTGGCTGTTGGGCCTGCACAGTAGCCAGCCCTGGGGGCAGGGGCACCTTGCTCTGCCATAGCCCTCTTCTCTGTTCCACAGCAGCTTCCTCTTCTCTACTGTGTCCATCGGATGTTCGCCTCCCAGACGGAGGGGGAGCTCAAAGTGACGCAGGTTCTCAGAGAAAAGTTTCCTCGAGCTACAGCTATCAAGGTCACTGACATTTCAGGTGAGGCTTTCTCTGTGCTTCCTGGGGAGCTTTGGGAAGATTTTGCCCTGGCGAAGGGCAGAGGGCAGGGGGCTTGGAGGAGGGACTTGTTGCCAGTGAGGAGTCAGGAACATCGGAGAGAACCTGGGCATGAGGCCCAGCTGGGGGGACCGCCCGGTAACCAGCCTGACCCTGCTCAGACGAGGACCCTCTCAGTCCCCCCACAGCTCAGGTCTGCAGTCTCTCATTTGACTGCAGGATGGCCCTTACTTTATTTCCCCACATTCCTGTGGCTCCTAGGGTGGCGGAGGTCAGATGGGCCCCAGGCGGGTTTTGTCAGCTGCCTCACTTTCCCAAGGGGACAGACCTGTGAGGCCAAAGGGCCTTTCTAGCCCCTCCCAGCCAGCCAGGCCCCACCTCCCCTAGCAGTGCAGGCTGGGGGCTCAGCCTCTGCACCCACAGGAGGGGGAAGATAGGCCCTTTATCCTGTCACACGAGGCAGGGCGGCAGACCTGGGCCAGCTAGATAGGGGCCACTCTGCAGCTCACTGGCCTCCTGAGAGTGCAGCATTTACACAGATTGGCCGAACATTTAGAGAGTGGATTTTATTTGGGCAACTACAGGAAGCTCATCTAAAGATCTGTTGGAATGAAACATCAGGTGAGGGCTGTGCCTGTCCCCAGGCAGTGCCGAGGCCTTGATATTACCAGCTCTGTACCTGCCTCAGGCCCGGGGCAGACCTGGCACATGGCCCCAGGCTGGCTCCGCTCAGGCCTGAATGAAGTGCCGAAAGGTCGTTGTGATGTGAGATACATATGTATGTGCATATGTATATGTGTGTATATGTGTATATATGTGTATTTTATATATATATATATATATGTACTGGATATTGAATTCAGGACTTTATACTAAGGCATACACCCCCTTTGAGACAGTTTTGCTAAGTTGCCTAGGAACTTGAAATTCTCCTGCCTCAGCCTCCCAGAGTGCTGGGATTGCAGGCATGTGCCACCACAGTTCCTGGCCTGTAACTCGCTCCCTGAGGCAAGTCAGAGAAAGTCACATTTTTCTTCCTCAAAGTGGGTGGGTCATGGAGACTCTAATTGTCCGACATCTCTCTGTCTTGGGGCTGGCCATTCTCTGATGGTCAGTCCCTATTTCAGAAGGGCCCTGCCCCAGACCCTCGAAGAAGGAACGGTGCACAGAGAGCTCATGGAAAATCTGAACCAACAGATCTGGCTGAGTTTCCCTGGTTCCCACAGAAGCCCAAAAGGACAGGGTCTGGGGATCTTCCGCAGAGCAAACACAGGGAGGGTCCGAGTTGGCGGCCTCCGGAGGGCAGGGGAGCGCTGCACCCTTACCGTTCCTCGCCCTGTGCATCTCTTCCTTTACATCCTTTGCAACGTCCTTTACCACAAAGCAGCATATTCACCCAGGTTCTGTGAGCTGCTGGAGCGGACTGATCAAACTCAAGGAGGGGGTTGGGTAACCCCGACTAACAGCAGCTGGTCAGAAGCACAGGTAAAATGACTCGGGGCTTGTGACTGGCACCCGCACCCCGGCAGGGAGTTTCAGAACTGAATTGGGTTAGTGGATGCCTGAGTGTCCGCTGCTGCAGGACTGCTTGCTTGCAGGTGCGGAGAGATCCCCCACCACGTGGGGCCGCAGAAGTGTCTGTGTTGGGAGTGTGTAGTGGGAGAAAGTGAGTTTGAATGGGTTTCCCTTCTCTGCTTCAGTCATTGAGGCAAGGCAGCTGTGTGCAACCAAAACGTGGACTCCTATGGAAGCAATATGGGCCAGGCATGGGTGCACACGCCTGTAATGCCAGTACTCAGCAAGCTGAGGCAGGAGGATCACCATGAGTTGAAGGCTAACCAGGGCTACATAGTGAGTTCAAGTCCAGCCGCAACTATATAGTGAGACCCTGACTCAGAAAAAAAAAAAAAAGAAGGAGCAAAACAAAGCCCACTAAATAGGTTGCACTTCTCATGTCCTCAGTAGCTCTGCAGTTGGGCCAGGCGGGAAGGGCCGACCTCGAGGGCCTCGTCTAAGCTCCATTCCAACAGCAGGTGCGCCTCCCAGCCCAGCGTCTCTGCTGTGTCCCTGGTTCTCTCAGGCTTCTTTGTTCCTGTCTTTTGGATGGTCTGCAGTCACAATTTTCAAGCCAAATGTTCATGTTTTTTTGCAGTTTTAAAAATACTGATTCCAGGTCCTTTGGGAGGTGCAACACTGAAGAGCAGGCCTTCCCGCCCGCCCCCTCCCGTGGCATTTGTCAGCTATGTTCCCCGTGTTTCCCAAGCTTTGTGCCTTAGCTTTCCTGCCCCCCAGGTAATAAGCTGGGGTAGCTTGAGCGGTGCTGCCGAAGGAGGAGCGCATGTGGGTAGAGGCAGCCTTCTGGGAGGGTGTGGTCAGATGGGAAGCCAGCATCTTCGTCCACGCGCCTTGTGACTTTCCTTTTTACCGAATGATGGGATTCAGGCCTTCTTTGGATTGGACCGTACTTCAAGGACACATGGGCTGTGGCTGCCATACTTAATCATTGAAGCACTTTTGACTCGTGTTTATTTTAGGAGGCTGCGGGGCCATGTATGAAATTAAAATCGAATCAGAAGAATTTAAGGAGAAGAGAACTGTCCAGCAGCACCAGATGGTTAATCAGGTCAGTGGCGCTAACAGTGGTCCTTCGCCTCTGGCCTTCGGCACCTTACAAGGCCTGCCGAGTGGGCGTGGTGGTTTTCCCTGTCAGTGCCAGGAAAGAGTAACGCGCTACCACCATGACACGAGCAGGACTGGAGACTTCAGAAAGGTCTAATCTGGGACTCTGGAAGGAGATTGTGGGCAGATGTGGATTTTATTCAGAATTGAAAACAAACCACCTGGTGGAAAGAGCTCAGCCAGTGTTTGGCAAGAGTTTGCGGACAGTAAGGAGAGTCAGCCTGTGTTTTCTGACAGAATAAAATGTTTAGTACCTGCAAGGCGTTCCGTTTGGGAGAATTCAGCCTTGCTTACTCCATCCCACCCTCAACGCTGTCCTATCACCGGAGACAAAGGTGGGCTGGGAAGGAGGGAGGACCCTGAGCCGACCTTAATAGCTTGTGTGCGGCCTTGATTGCTGCAGCATGTTGCAAGCACGCGGATGCAGGTGTCTAAATGTACTGGTGTGGTCACAGGCATTTTTGGATGATTAGGTGTGAGGACTGTTGGGCTTTGACAGAATTGTACGCAAGGAACAAAAATGAAACCTTGTGAAGAGCAGGTCCGTTGGCCTGTAAGGGTCAGAGCTGGGACCCCGAGTTACCCTGCGCAGGACAAGTGTTGGGAGTTAAGGTTCTGACAGGCGCCCACTCCCGAGGAGGCAGACCTGCGAGTGAGCAGACTGCGCTGCGCAGGGCCTGCTCCCCATGCCCCGAGCCTCCCGGGCATGGTGTCTGCAGGAGCAGAGCGGGAGGGGAGGACCCCTGCCCAGCCTACTTGGACCTGACCATCTGGGTAGGGGCCTTGGCTTCGGGGGAAGCTAACCTTGCCTGGTGCTTAGTAATGGTATCGTAGAGTCAGACTCGGCCCAAAAGGCCATGGAAAGTCGCCTGGCCCAAATCTTGCTGTGGTCCCCTCCCCTGCTAACTCCCCAGGGACAGAGTGGCCCTGCTCCCTTGGCTCACAGCCGCCCCACCTCCAGGAGTGGACTGTCATTCCTGCAGGCCTGCCAACACCTGACACGGACCTCATCCTCTGCCAACTGCCACAGTTCACCAAATAGTCAGCATTCGCTCAGGCCAGGCCCGGGGTAGGCAGGCAGAGGAGCGCTTCCAGCCAGGGGCACCTCTCGGCACCCAGCAGCGTGACTGGCTCCGCGTGGAAGGAATAAAGTTAGTAACTGTTGTCCCTCCCCACCTGGGGCCTCTTTCCTGTGTGCCGCCCAGTCACCTTCCCCTGAGGCCCCTCCACCTTGGCCTCCCCGCCGGTCCTCCTGTTGCCCACAGAGTCTGGCCTGTCCTCAGTGTGGTCTGCCCCGGTCTGCCCCCATGAGCCACAGGAGCCTCTCCGCCTCTGCTCCCGTGACTCTGTGGCCCTGTCCTGTGGACTCCCACAGCAGGGTTGAGCAAGTTGCACTCAGACATGCTACCACCCTGGCCTCAAATCTGCTTTTGTGGCCTTATGTTGCTTCTCTTACTAGTACTTCGTTATTTTCCCATGCCTTTTCTTCTGTGTCCCCAGCACTTAGCTTAACTCTCTGGGCACACAGTGCTCTGAGGTGTTTATTTAAGCTCCATTTTCTTAGCCATGGCACTTCAGTCTGGTCACCTCCCCCAGCAGGGGGTCAGCTTACTCAACTGTGGGTGACTCAGGTGATCTTGAAGGCCTTCTGTAACCTACAGCACATGTAACATGTGATGCCATGGCGTGCATTGGGGAGTCAGTCCTCAGGGCTGCAGGGAGAAGGCTCTGGGAAGGGGGAGTGGGCAAGGCCGGAGGCGCCAAAGCCCGGGAGATTCCTGAAGGTGTGACTGGGCCCTCACCCTTAGAAGGAGGCTGTGAGGAGGGAGGCTGGCTGTGGCCCGGGTCATGTGCCTCTCCTGAAGACAGGGCAGCCTCTAGGGGGCAGCCTGGGCCTGAAGAAAGCAAGCATCTCAGGGACCCTGTGCTCTTTGCTCAGATATGTTTTCAGTCTTTTCCTATGGACATTTTTTGCTTGTCTGCAGAATTGAGTGACTTCCCTGTGAATGCGGAGATGGGGGGTTGTGGTGCAGGCCAAGTGGGGCAGCTCCTGGCAGCAGGGCCAGTCAGATGTGGCCAGGACTTCAGGATATCTGGGTTGATATCCTGATTCTCTTACTCGCTTGCTTGCTGACTTTGGATCGGGGTAGACTCTTGATGATAGATAGGAAGAAAAAAGGAATATAAGGGGATAAGACTAAATTTTCTCTTAAAGATCCTTCTGACTCTATAAACCTGACTACGGGCACTGTATTAGAATTCTTTTTGTTTTAAATAGTAGAAACCAGGTTAAAACTAATATAGTCAAACTAAGGGAATTAAGTGTAATGAAAATGTAATGAAATCACCTGGTTTCTGACATAGCTAGATTCAGAATCTTAAACAAATTCACCTGCTTGCTTGCTTGCTCGCTCATTCTACTCCACTTTCAGCTGTCTGTCTGTGTTGGCTTCATCTTCTCGTAGTGAAGATCGGTTTTCTCTCCTTGGTGGGGAACATGGCCCCCAGCCACCTCTGGTTGAAATTATTCCAGCCTGGTGACCCAAGAGTCAAGGCTCCACTCTGAAAAGTCCCGGGGAGGTTCTCATTAGCCCATTTTGGGTCATGTGCCTCTCCTGGGCCAGTGAGGTCGGGTACTTGACAGTCTCACTGAAAGGGTAGAATGAAAGCGGAAAAGGAACTGTGCCCCGAGCAAAGGGAGACTGCTGAGCAGACTGGGAACATAATGTCCACCCACCTTGATAATCAGGTTTTGGACTAGTGAAAAAGGACTCTGTCTCCTCTGCACTGACTGTGAACTTGAGCATTCCAAGCCCCCTCCAGTCCTGTATCCTTTCTCTCTCCCCACACCGCAGGGGCTTTGTATCGCTTTGACTCTGGTGGCTTAAGATTTGGGTTCTGACCCTGTAGCCTTAAACAAGTCTCATAATTTGCTCTGTGACTTTATTATCTGCCCTAAAGTAAAATTGGGGAATTTATAGTAATCGTTGGGGTCTTAAAGAATAGCTGCTCATTACTTGAAATAGCAAATCATAGGAGACAGCCTTAAAGGTCATTAGGGGTAGGTTGAAAAGTTACCCTACCTCCATGTCACGGGAACACGACCCTAACGTGAAGACTGAGGGTCTTCTCATGGTATGGGCAGAGCACCAAGATAGATGGGTAAGGAAAAAAGCAGTGTAGATGTAATGTGCGTGGCGTGTTAACTGTTTGTTTGTAGAAGGTAGTGGGGTAGAGTGTATATTCATATTAGCTTGAATATGCATTTTAAAGCCCTGCAATGATCCACAAGAAACTAACACACTTCTTTGTTTGCGGATGGAGCAGAAACTGGGAGACAGAGGACATTTGTGGGAGGGAGATTTCACTCTATGCCTTTTTTTTTTTTTTTTTTTGTGCTGGAGCTCAAACTCAGGGCCTTGTGCTTGCAAGGCAAACACTTTAACCACTGAGCTAAATCCCCAGTCCTGACTCTATGCCTTTTTATACCCTGTAATTGTTAAGCCATGCTGGATGTTGTTTGTTTTGTGTTTTGAGGCAGAGTCTCACTATATTGCCTAGACTGGCTTTGAACTCCTGAGCTCAGGTGATCCTCCTGCCTCAGTCTCCCAGTGCTGGGAATACAGGCATGCACCTCTGTGCTTAGGTTAGATATTGATTCAAACAAATAAAAATGTATAAAGGAAAAATTGCTGAAACAAAGCAGGTAAAAAGTCTCCTTCAGATGCAGAGCTTTATAAAAACACGGTGGTGCCTCAGTTTACAAACTTAATTTCTTTTACGATTTTGGGGAAGATGGCTGTGTTTGTGTTTGCGTTTGCATGGGGAAGTTGGCCGTGGTCATGTTTGTCACCTGATGTGGAGTTTGCAAATGGAAGCACAATTTTGCCAAATGCTTTTGTTTGTGAACTGAACTGTTTGCAAACAGAAGTGTTTGTGAACTGAGGTATTACAGTGCTCTGTAATCGTTGTCAGACACACACACACAAAAAATGATGCTTTTTTACTTACTCAGGCACTAAAAGAAGAAATCAAAGGGATGCACGGACTGCGGATATTCACCTCCGTCCCCAAACACTGATCCTGCCCTGGCTGTGTGGATGCTGCTGACTTCGCTTACAGCATTCTTTGCCAAAAAATGTGTCTATTTTTGTTCATACAGATTTCTATATTGTAATTATGGAAGGTATGTTATCTATTTAGATGTTAATTAAAAACCATACACAACTGATGCTTTCTGGGGTCATGAGTAATGCTTCAGGTTCTTGATTTCAGCGAGATGTCAGTGTCTACAGGGGATCGTCCCTGGACAGTTCTGTCCTGCCACAGAAGTCAGACTGAGTGCCAGCCTGTTGTTTGGTGAAAAGGATTCCTTGTTTCTTCCCCTCTGTCTTACTCACTTTCTCAGCACTGGGACAACATACCTGACTCCTGCAATTTAAAGGAGGAGAGGATTATTTTGCCTCACATTTCAGAAGTGTCAGTCCGTGTTCGTAGGTTTAAACACAGGAACCGCATGCCAGAAGGGCCTGGGTAGAGGGAAGCAGAAAGAGAGGGTGGACTTGGGGAGGGAGATGCTGCGCCCGCCCTCTCCTGACCAGGCCCCTCCTCCTAACAGCAAGTGGGCTATAGCGGCCGTGTGGTCTAAGCCTCTTCCAGAAGCCCTGCCTCTGAGCACGTAAGGCTAAACTGTAACACCCTCTACTAAACTGCTCAGTCCCCTTAATTGTGCCAAAAGTGAGAAAAGATCCTTACCCTTGGCTGTTCCTTTAGCTGATCACTGTCTTGCCTTTCCTTTCTAAACTTCCAAAAATGACCTTTTCCCCTCAGTTTCTCACACTCTGGAATGGACTGGAGGTTTTGGGGGTCCAGGACCTGGCTCCACCACCTGTTTGAAGGTCCCCACCCTCTGCATCTTGTCAGGAGACCAAGCCTGCCTCTCAGGACCAGAGCCGGTCCCGGGACCAGCAGCCACACCACAGGCCTTCATCCAGCCGGTCAGGTGGACCACCCTGGACTGTGGGAGCAGGTGATGTTAGAAGCAAGGGCACAGGGCATTCGTTCCGGGCATGCTGGCTGCACTACCTGGTGTTCTGGGTGCTGGCTCTGGTGGCCACAGAGTCCGGGTCATGCTGCTGTCTCTGGCTTCATGGCGTGATCACAGCATTGCTCTGCAGCATGATTTGCACTCCAGCCACAAAAGCCTGCCTTAATCCTGCCATCACACAAGCTGGCTCACTTGCATTCCCAGAAATTCTGTGACTGCTGCATATCCTTGTAGTGAATTCTTCCGTGCTCACAGAAGTCTAGTTAGTGTTTTTTACACACACCTAAGAGCCCTGATGGGTTCACCAACTTCTTGCTATGTGGCTCCCGCCCTCCTGCCCCCATCTCCCTACTGAACAGCTTCCTGATAGGCCCCTGTCCACTGCCACTCTCTGTCATCTTTCCCTGGTCACCATGGTGTTGGGAGGCTGACCATCTACTCCTTTCTGAAGTTCCTCTTTGTATTACATGGAACTGGCCACCGGGGAAGTTGGTGGACACTGTCAGTTCTGAGGTGCCTCCCTAAGAGTATGAGGGTAGAACAATCTTGAGCCCCAGATTTTTGAGGCAGCGCAAATTTCAAACACTGTTCACACACTGTGCTCCCATTTTCTGGTTTAAAAATATACTCTGTCTGCACTGCGGGGTTGGGAGGACTTGCTAGGGCAGACTGCCTTACACATGGAATAGACACTGAGTTCCATCAGAGCTAAGTAGAAGGGACAAGACTAAAAAGTGTGCCGAGGCCTGTGCTACCTCTGAAAGGGGGAGGCTGCCCCCAAGGGACAACTTTTGGTGGTCTGGTGAGGAAACACCGAAGACTAGTCCCACAGGCCCACCAGAAGATGACAGTGGGAATGGAGAGGACCACAAAATTAGATACTTGTTATTCCTCGTGTGAAGTGATCGAATTGTCCTCTTAAGGGTGGAACTGACATAGTGATCATAATGATTTTTTGGTTTGTTTTGGGGCAGGATCTCGCTATGTAGTTCAGTCTGGCCTTGAACTCGGGACCGTCCTCCTGCTGCAGCTTCCTGAGTGCTGAGATTACAGGCATGTGCCACCATGCCTGGCATGATCTGCTTCTAAAGAGTAAAATGAAAGAGAAACAACGTTCAGTTTCAGAGACAAAGTTCTAGAAAACAGTGAAATGCCTTCCCTGCCCTCACCCGGGATTGCTCACTCGGGAAAGGCGACCACCGTGTCGAAGCCACTCAGGCAGCCTGAGGCTCCCCATTTCAGGGGCCTGCTCTCGTTTCTCCGGTTGTGGTAAGATAACCTGTCCCCATGAATTCAGAAGAATGCTTACACGCTTTCCTTTTTTTTTTTTTTTTTTTTAGGGAAAACATGTTTTTAGTGAGGAAGGTGAGAAGGAACAACAAAAAGATGCCAGGCAGTTTTTTCTTCTACAATAAAACTAGAAAGAAGCCATCATACTGACTGACATACTGAAGCACAGTGGTCAAGACGGTTGGGTTGTAAGTAGCGGGCAGGGAGCCAGCAGTGAGGTGACCACCTCGCGCATCCCCCACCGTTAGAAAAACAAGTCATTTGGAAGCAGAAAAACAAACAGAATAAAAAGTTAAAACAACCGATGTTCACATAATGCTTTTTGTATTTTCTTTCATAAATAACCTTTGTTACCAGAATAGTTTTAGATGTAAGAAAAGTTTGGAGATGGGACAGAGTTCGCTTTACCCTGCATCCCCTTCCCCTGATAATTAACATCTTACGCTAGCTTGGCACATGTATTACAGTTAATACATAAAGCCCTCCATTCAGATCTCAGTCTTTGCTGAACGTGTTTTCCGGGTATGCCCTGCATGCCACCACGTCGCATTTAGTGGCTTCCCTTGCTGTGACAGTCTCTCAGACCCTTCTCTTGTGTGGTGACCCTTCAGCGTTTCTGTAGCAGTACACCCAAATACAGTCGGGGAAACTGTAGATGTGTTTGGTGGACAGCAATTTTAAAAACAAAAAAACTGTCATGATCAGTTGATCAACCGAAAGTTACACTATTCCAAACATTTCAGCAAACATTCAGTCACCACATTTAGCCACCACACCAAAAAAGTCCACTGACATTAAATAAAAATAAAACAACTGCCAAGTTAGGGACACTGGGCAGCAGCAGCTTTGCCCGAAGAGGCGGGTGTAAGGGGGGGCAGTGCTGGCAGCCGAGTTCGGCAGGTTTACGTACGAGGTTAATGAGAAAAGGCCTCTCTGCAGGCAGTACTAACCTGTAAGTATATCTTGGAAGGATGAGAAAAAAACCATTTTTTATTTTCTGATTTAACGGAGAACTGTTGGAAGAAAACAAAGACTATTCTGGGTGGAAACAGACATTTCTGATGTTCTGGCAATTGTTTCAATACTTTTTTCTAGTTATTTGGGCATTGATTAGAGGGACTGGGACTAGAAAACATCTTTGCCTGTTCAGTCAGTGTCACATAGCTTCATCTATTCTCGGTACTGAGGCGTACAACTTAAAATCATCCTCGTAGTTCTATGCACACAACCCTCTCCCCTTGCTCCATACAAAGTGAGCTATTTTCTGAATCAAATTTGTACAAGTAAAAAAAAAAAAAGAATAGCATGTTTTTCAAGGCAAGCATTTTAAAAACTAATGATGATTTGCCTCACTTTAGACTTTTTTCAGTGTTTAGTTTGCCTTCTTAGGTAGGTAGTTTGGAAATGAGTTCATCAGCTGGTATAAGAAAATGTCAGATTATAGTATCTTCAGGATCCCATTTGCTTGGTTAAATGCCTACAGCTGGTAATTTACCTTGTGCCAAAGAAAATGAGGGCAGCATTTATGGTTCATTAGAACTGATGCCCTGTTCTCTTTGCCATAAACCTCCTGAAATAGAACCAACGGACTGAGAAGTCAATGTGCACTGTTTTTATATAACCTGCTCTATGCCGTATCAGAACATCAGATCTACTATGTCTCTCTGTTGCAGGGACGATCAGTTAGTGTCCTATGTAAAAATCAACAGGCTAGTTGACCAAATGTTTCCAGATTTCAATTGGATCTTTGGGATCAAATAGATATTATAGGACAATTGTGATGAAAACAATCATCTCACCCAGGTTTATGGAAAAATACAAACTTTTAGTAGTGCCAGAAACACTTCTTTACTCAAAAAGGGTAAGGTTTTATTTATGATTTGTTCTAAGTAAGTAATGGTAAAACTTAACAAACTATGATAGTTTATTTATTTCTTTATGTTTTGCTTTTTTGAGGTGGGGTCTTGCTGTGTAGTCCAGGCTAACCTTAGGCTTGTGATCTATCTGCATCAGCTAGGATTACAGGTGTGTGCCACCATGCCCGGTACAGTTCAATTTATTCAACTACAAAATGTAACACACACTGTGATGTATCTCAATTTTCAGCAGGTACTATATGAGAGCTGAAATCTTCTGTACCCCAGGGATACCATACTTTCGGATTCAGAATTAGTGGTTAGAAGCTAGAATCCAACTTAAATGTACAGGTGCTGCCAAAAGAAGAAATGCCTATCAGATTCCAAATGACACAGTTGTAAATTGGCAGTTGGCAGCTTTCCATGTAAAACATCATTTCAGTGAGAGAAACTGATTAGCATCAAAATTAGTCAAGGAAAATGATGATGTGTGATGCCTGAGTGCCCGCCATGGGGGCTATGCAGACTTCTGCTGTATCATCATGCCATCATACATCATCCACCCCCCCATCCATCATCCATCATCCACCCATCCATCTACCCATCCATCTACCCACCCATCCACCCGTCCACCATCCATCCATCCATCATCCACCCATCCATGCACCCACCCATCTACCCATCCATCCATCCATCCATCCATCATCCACCCATCCATCCACCCATCCACCCATCCGCTCATCCACCCACCCATCCACCCATCCATCATCCATACATTCATCAATCTGTCCATCCATCCATCCATTCACTCATTCCATCTTTTGAAGAACTACCTGTAACAGGCAAGAGAGACAACTCTGCCACTTTTAAAGATCTAAGCGATATCAAATACATCTTAGCACCTTTGGCACTTTTCCTAAATAGATATGGACAAATAACCCTTTTAATTTTCATTTCTCCAAATACAGATTCACCCATCACCTTTATTTCCCTTATACAATGGTTCTGCTTCAACTACTGAAATGTAGTTGACCTCAACTATTGACCTTCAAACATACAGAGTGTTTTTCAGGTCCTTCTGGCAGGAAGAAGATCCTCATTATCAAATTGATTATCAAAATCTGTGGCTAGGGGCTGGCGATGTAGCTCAGTGATAGAGTGCATGCTTAAAACGTGCAAGGTCTCCGGTCCTGTGGAAGATTTATTGTGGTCGACCTGAGCAGGAACGCCCAGCTAGATTGAGTTGCTGTGATTCCAGGCATAGGGGATCCACCTGAGGACTACTGCTGACAGCATAAAGGAGAAGGGGAGCAGAAAATAGGCAGCAGCTCTTTCCCAAGAGAAGCTCTGTTGGGGCTGGTTCTGCCAAAGGAAACTCAGCTGTTCTCATCGCAGAAGGAGCTTGGGCCTTGCTGTCATCAAAGATGGCTGTTGTTCGCTTCAGGTGAGCTCTGGTCTTCTCCTCTGCCGCAACCATCGTATCCTGCTTCCAGTATAGATTTCTTCAGCCTCGTAGTGCAGACACGGACATACACGGCCATTGCTGTGGGCTCTCAGCCCTTGATTGGATCTTTTGGGTCTCCAGTACATAATAGACATTCTGTACTCTTCCTGCATTTGGCTTGTATGTATGAATCTTTGACTTATCCTGTATTAAATCTGCTCTCTTGCAAACCATTGACTAGAAAAGTAACTAATACAGGTCCCAACAGGCATTACAGGACTCTAATTTATTAAAAGCTCCTGGGATGTCATCAGCTGGAAGGAATACTGATGTGACAAATGACACTTTTTTCTTTTGGTCCTGGGGATCCAACTCAGGGCTTTCTGCTTGCTAGGCAAGTGCTCTGCCACTTGAGTGAGCTAAATCCCCAACTCCCAAAGATACATTTAAGCTGAAGTTTTCATCACCACCATTTCACATGGCCAATATTAGTGTGCATTTTCTGTCAAATCCATTGAGCTAAGTGAAAAAACTTTACTGGTAACACCTTAAAATTTACTTTTAGAAGTTTTGATCACACCTAATTCCAATTTGTCATCATGATTTGAGAATTCAACTGAAACCCATTTTCTTCACCAAATCTTCAAATAAACTTTTAAAAAACATTTCCTTTTTTCCAGTCATTAATTAATACATAGAGGAGCAGATGTGTTCTAGCATTTTCAGATCTAAAAAGGGCATGAATTGTATGTATTTGATTTAAAAAAAAATCACTGGGGACAGTTTTGAAAGTGATACCAACTAGCCAAAGTGAGGCATGCCCTAGTTTTTCAACGTTAGATTTAGTGGTAAATATAAGAAATCCATCTTCTTCAATAGTCAAATCCCTAGCCCTATTTTTTTTTGTGCCAGGGATTGAACTCCGGTCCTTGTGCTTGCAAGGCAAGCACTTTAACCACTGAGCTAAATCCTCAGCCCCTCCCTAGCCCTATTTAATGTGGTTTCTAACACTGAAGGAACTTCTCTATCTCCAAGTGCCCTTTGTTCAGAAGGTAATAATAAACTTGTCTAATTCTTTCGTTCTCAAGTAATATTTTTTAAAGTAAGCATGGTGCTATGGATGAAGGGACAGAGATAGTACACAACTGAGTATTCGGGAGCAGAGAGCGCTTGTATTTTTCACCTGCGTTTTCATTTCTGTGATCTTAGAGACACCGCACTTTCATTTGGAGAGTGGTTTTGGGCCACAGATTTTCTAAGTATACACTGTCCATCTGAAGGTCTGCTTAGGGCTGGCGCTGTGGACTTCTTGCCTGGCATACATGAGACTCTGGGTTCGATCTCAGCTTCTTTCATTCTGTTGTAAGGAATACAGTAAGAAGTAATGATACTTGGTTTTCTCAGTAGCAAGTCTGTATCAGTCAGGGTTCTCCAGAGAGACAAAACCAGTAAAATATGTATGTAGATATGACAGAGGATTTATAGGGGGAATTGGCTCACACAATTACGGTGGCTGAGAAGCCCCATGCCAGACCATCTGCAGGCTGGAGGGCCTGGGGTGCCAGGAGTATGGCTCAGTCCAAGCCGGAAAACCTCAAAAGCAAGGACACCAGTGGTACAGCTCTCAGTCTAAGGCCAAAAATCTGAAGACTGGGGGCTGCTGGTGCTAAGTCCTGGAGTCCAAAGGCCAGGAGTTGATGTCCAAAACAGCGAGAGACCAAGTCGCCTTCTGTATATGTGGTCTGGAGGCCCAGGGCCTACTGGACGGTGGCCTCCCACACTGAGGGGATATCCCCGCATCTGCTACTCAGACTCAGACATTAACCTCCGCTGGAGACACCCTCACAGATACACCCACAATAATGCTTAAGCAGGTTCTTGATATACTCTCTACTTAACAGGAGGCAACTATCATTCACGCATATGACTGGAAGTCCCTTCCCCAGAATTCTGCTTTCTACTCCTCTTATATTACCCCCCCACACTGAGAAATTTGGTTTTTAAGATTTTGACTTCCAGGATTTCAACATCTGGGATTGTAATCTTTCAGAATTGTGATTTTTCAGGGTTTTAGACATTAGGGATTTTGATTTTTGGGGTTAGTAACATTTGGAATCATGGATTTGGGGACTTTTTTGGGGTGATGACTGGCAGCACTTGTGAGTGCTTTCTCACAGTTTGTGCAGTCCCCCCATCGTGACATGCGCCTTCCTGAAATGGTATGACTACTTTACACTTAGACGGTTAATATCAAACTCAAGGGGGCCAGGGATTTAGCTCAGTGGTTAAAGTGCTTGCCTTGGAAGCACAAGGGCCCGAGTTCAATCCCCAGCACCAAAAAAAAAAAAAAAAAAAAAAAAACCTCAAGAGTTTTTAGGAATCTCATTTAAAATTTGGCTCAAACACATGAATATTGAAAGTACCAATGAGTTCAGTCATGAAAACACCATTCCCAGTTCTAATATCAAGCACTGAAGCATCCAGTGGAATCTTGTGTTTCTGCGTCCACCTTATTAGTCAAGTTATACTCTCCTCCCCAAGCCAGATATCTGCTGTATCTCCATATTCCTGGAAAGTTTGTGGTTCTTTCTCACAGATAGCCTTCCCATGCTCTGGGTCCCCGGCACCAAGGAGACGAAGTGTCCTCTGTGGGACAGCCTTCTCCTGCCCCTGAGCCTAGTGTAGCTGTGGTCCCCTTGAGCGCCCATCTCCTCCACTACCCGGTCGGCCACTGGGGCTGTCATCTGTTCCTTTTTAAGGGCCTTCTGATCCATCTCCATTTGGATTTATACAATCCATTCACCGTCTCCAGTAGCTTTCTCCTTCTCTGCTGAGGTGGAAGATTTCTGAAATCCCCCAGGCTTTAACCTTTGAAGCAGCAGATTTAGGGTTTGAAGAGTTCCCTTTTGCTGCTTGAGAGACTTATTTTTACCAACAGCTGTAATTTGCCTTTGGATTTGCCCCGAGATGTGACCCCTGGTTGGCCTTCTCCTCTGGAATTTAGAAAACTATTCTAATGTACTGCCTTGACATCCTTAGATACCTCGGCGAGGCTCAAATGCTGACTTAATCGCTGCTTTCCTGGCTATGACCCTCTCAGAGCATCGATCCAGCCCCCTCCACTGTTCCCTCCAAGCAGCTACTATTTGTCGGTCAGCCTCCGCCTCATCTCCATTGATTCCCCTCACTATTCTCCTTTCCTCTATCACTGATATTTTCTCAGAGATTGGAATAATAGGAGGGTAATATTTATGCAGCTCACTGTCAAACTTCTTGTACTGATAGGCAATCTGCTCTGCTGTCCTCTGTCGTTGGTGACACCTGCTTGTTGGTGCCACCTCAACTCCTTTCTAAAATAGGTACGTCAGTATCACTTTCTCAAAATACCTCTGTGCTCTGCCGGTTTTTTGCAATCACCTTTTACTTGATTCGAATTGATCCCAGCAGGTCTCCAGCGATGGCTAAACCAGAACCCAAGTGCAGTTTCCTGCTCTGGGTCTTAAACAAGGCAGGCTGACTCCACAGGTTGGCAAGGTCAATTGCTACTTGAGGCTGGGCAGGGTGGCTCATTTCCTTCACTGGGCCAGAAGGAAAGGCCCGCACGACTGATTCTTGTAATCTCCTTCCCAGGTCCTTTGAGGCTGGTTCTTAAAAAGATTCCTGAGTTGCTTTGCATAGTTTAGTTTAATCTCTGTACTTTCCTTGACGGATGTGATCAACTTTTCAAGCCTATCAGCTCTCTGCTTGTGTCTTCCTAAACTCTCTACCTGTCCCAGGGCCAGCCGTGCTCCTGGTGCAGGGATGCTGTGCAGCTGCAGGGCTGGGCTCCTGTGGTCCCTCCTGCTGGGCCCCCACTTGCCGCTGTCCTCCGGGGGGCTCCACACCAAGGTGGCCGAGGAACCCGCACAGCGTCCGCCCACCCTGTGCGCTCTAATGCGGGAGGGACGCGGGTGCTCGCTGGGCCAGCAGAGAGCAGAGTGGCCGGGGCGCGGCCTGAGTACAAGCCCGGGAGCAGGAAGACAGAGGAGGATGAAACCTGAAGCCTGGACCTGGACTCCAGCGGAGAGCTGCCTCCGAGGTCGTCCCAGCCGGCGGAGGCCACAGGCCAGACCCGCAGCTGGAGCGCCCTGAGGATGGAGCGTCCGGGAGAGGACCTGGAGGTCCACCCTGCTGGCTGCAAAGAGAAGGAGGCTCCCGAGGGCCTGTGGTCTTCCCTGCTGACACCCCAGCCCCGCCCCCCTCTGCCGCGCCCCGCCCAGACACCAGACGGTACCCTCCCGACCTCCTAACTCTTGTCCTGGGAGAAGAGGACCAAACACATTCGGGCCCTAGGGCAAAAAACATGTTAGACCAAGGCCAGGCATAAAAGTGAATACCAGGATGGAGAGTTAACTCCAAGGATTCAGTATTGTGATTTTTTTTTTTTTTTCAAGTGCTGGGGAGTGAACTCAGGGCCTTGTGCTTGCCGGGCCAGTTAGTACTCTGCCACTGAGCTAAGTCCCCAACCCTTGCGAAATCTTCTATGTAAAAATTTAACTAAAATGTTAGATAGTATACTGCAGAGCCAAGAGCTCATGAATGTCAGAAGTAGCTCAGCATCGTGGTCCTCACCTCTTAGTTATGGCAGCACTGGAAGGCTGAGGCAGGAGGATTGCAAATTCGAGCCCAGCCTAGGTAAGTAAGCAATTTACCTTAGAGTTAAAAAAGGGGAGGGGGCTGGGAATGTAGGTCACTGAAAAGACTCCGGTTATACACACACACACACACACACACACACACACACACACACACACACACTCTGTTGGAAGTAGATGGCTCCCGTGGTCTGTATGCTACACATTTGCCTTGTGAAGCAAACGTTCCTGTTTACAAGGTGCATTTGGTTATATCACTAGCTTTAATTCAGGAAGAAGATTTTTCAGAAGAGGAATATCTTTCTTAGGATTCATAACTTAAGTGCAAATAAAAGCCCTTCATTGACTCAAATAATTGACAGGCTATAGCTGTCTTTTGCTTATTTAAATTTTTATCTTCCTCAAAATGCTGGAAAATAACAGGGTTAACAACAAAAAGTATAAGGCAGAAAATAAGCATAAAAATATACATTAGTGAGGTAGAAAGCAAGACAGTAGAACTAAAAATGCTGATTCTTTGGGGAAAATTAACAAAACAAACCAATAGCTAATGACTAAGCTGATCAAGAAGAAAAGAGAAGGAAGCACAAAAATGCAAAACGAGAAGTAGCAAAAGGGAAATATGTGTCGGAGCAGAAGAAATTTTAAAAACATGTGCCACTACCCACTATTTTACACAACTTTATGCAAACAAAACTTGAAAGCAAAAAAAATGGATAATTTCAGAAGAAAATACAATTTACCAGATTTACCCATGAAGAGATAGAAAGCTTTAGAAGATTAATCTCTATAAAATAATTAATTTAAGCTGGGCATGGTGGCACACACCTGTAATCCCAGCACTCAGGAGCCTGAGGCAGGAGGACTGCAGTGAGCTTCTGAGCTACGTAGTGAATTTGAAGCCAGCCTGAACTACATAGTGAGACCCTATCTCAAAAAACCAAAACAGGGCCGGGGATTTAGCTCAGTGGTTAGAGTGCTTGCCTCGCAAGCATGAGGCCCTGAGTTCGATCCCCGGTACCAAAACAAAAAAAAAAAAAAAGAAAACAAAAACAAAAAAGAAATGAACATAAAAATAAAAATAATAAATTTATCAAATATACCAGATGTAGGAGAATTTTACCAAGCCTTTAAATACCAAATAACCCTGATACTACATAAAATTTTTCAGAGTGTAAAAAATGAAAGAAAATGATCAAAATATTTTGTGAATATAAAATTTGTTTCTACATCTGATGTAGCTAGCACAAAAAAAAAATTATAATCAATCTCACCTAAGAATTAAACAAAATTTATACTTCTAATTCAATAGGCCCTTAAGGAAATGAATCTTCTTGACCAAGTATGCAAAAGAAAGCAGATAATTTGTATTTGGAAATCCATTAATGTATCATATTTTTTTCATATATGCTGAAAAAGCCTTAAAAAATTCTCAATTAAAAACTAACAAAAGTAATCAGATTAATGTGTAAGAACACAATAATATGTATATAAATCTTTTAAAGCCAGCATCTTATATAATGGGACAAAATGGATACTCATTATATCTGCTACCATTTAACATTGTATTGAAATTATTAAATAAGCAATTAGATGAACAAATAACTGAGTATAAGAATTGGAAAAGAAAAGGTAAAATTATTTCTATTTACAGAATATATATCTTGAATCTCATTTAAGAATTCATAGTAAGTAGCAATGTATAGAATTGACACAAAATTAATAGCCTTCATATGTAAAAATAACCAGCTAGAAGACAGCATAAAAGAAAAACTAATTAACAATGTAAAATGAAAAGATAAACATTTAGGAATAAACCAGAGATGTGTAAATCTTGCATATAGAAAACTTTAACATCCTAAAAAGATAAAGAAACAGACTTGAGCAAATGGAAAACATAACGTTTTTCCTGGATAGAATGACTCAACAGCATGAACATATCACTAGTACCTAAGTTAATATATAAATTTCATGTGATTCAAATAAAAATATCAACAGTTCTTTTTCTGGCACTAAATAAGTTCATTTAAAAGTCCATATAGTGGGGTTGGGGATTTAGTTTAGTGGTAGAGTGCTTGCCTAGCAAGTGCAAGGCCCTGAGTTCGATCACTAGAACCAAAAAAAAAAAAAAAAAAGTCCCTGTAGAGTCCTAGTACTCAGGAGGCTGGGTAGGAGGATCACTGTGAGTTCGAGGCCAGCCTGGCATACGTAGTGAATGTGGTGGACTTATTATTGCAGTAAAGTTGAGCAAGAACTCCCAGCTGAACTGAGTTGGTATGGTTCTGGGTGTAGAAGATTCACCTGACGATTACTGCCAACACAACATAATGGAGAACTGGAGCAGAAGATAGGGGCTGGCGGTTTCCCGGGAGAAGCTCTGTCGTGCCTGGTTCTCCAGAAGGGAACTTGGCTGTTCTCATCACAGAAGGAGCTCAGGGCCTTGCTGTCGTCGGAGATGGCTGCTGTTTGCTTCCGGGGAGCGCTGGTCTTCATCTCCACTGTGAGTGTCATCCCTAGCTCCACTATAGATTTCTTCAGCTTTTTAGTACAGACACAGACTTGCATGAGACATTGCTGTGGGCTCCCAGCCCTTGATTGGGTCTTTTGGGTCTCCAGTGCGTGGATAGACGTTCTATACTCTTCCTGCATTTGGCTTGTGTGTAAATGTTGGATTTGTCCTGTATTAAATCTGCTCTCTTGCAAACCATTGACTCTAGAATCATCTGACTAATACAGAAATTGATTCCAGCCAAGTGGGGTCCTTGCTGTGATGTTGCCTGGCCATGTGGCTTAAAAGCCTTTGGAATTAATTTGCAAAGGTTTTGAGAGACTGGCCGAAAAAGCAGCCCTGGAATGCTCTGAACTTATTATATGGGAGACTCTGGTGAGAGCCTGGAAAACCAGAGTAACTGATAGAAATGCTGCTGGTTAGGATGAGGCGTGGGGGCCTCTGTTGAGAAAGACTGCACTGGCTGCTGGATCCCAGGTGGTATGTGTGTGGTTTGGCAGAGTCTGCATTTTGCTTGTGTTTGGAAACATTGCCTGGATGGTTGAAAAATTTCATTGCAAACTGGTGTTGGGACAGCAGCATAGTTACTGTGGAGGGCTTTTGGCCAGATCTATGTGAGAAATCAAGAGTGCAGACCAGCAGGGTGACTTGAAGCGGTTGGCCCAGGCCGGAGGGAGGGGAGGGATGTAAATTGCAAGGATGAACCGAGGAAAAGGTGGTTGTGGAGAAGAAACAGGACAATGGAAAAATGACCCGAGGCCTTTGACCAGAGAGAAGAGTGTATTTGGGATGCAGGGGATCCTTTGGGGTGTTTCTTAGTGTCGCCATACTCCGTTGTTAAAGTTAATGGAAACCAAAGGAGTTTTAAAACTCGAAGCCATATTTGTATATAATGTGGATGCACTGTATTGTTATATTGTAGTTTGTAAACAAATTATTGTTTTAGAACAAGCAAGAGAGACAGAATGGAGTTGTATATTTTTATGTATAGTTGTAGTTTTTGGACACCTGTTTGTAATCAGTGTTGAGTATCCTTTGAATATTTGTTTCTGATGTGGCAACGAGGGCAATAATTGTATTGTTAATGTAAATCTGAATATACCAGGATATGTTAACTCTTTAAACCATAGTTTCCAGTGGCAGATTTGTATAGAAATGTGTTTGGTTATCAAGTTGACCAGGGCGGGATTGTGGTGGACTTATTATTGTGGTCAACTTGAGCAGGAACGCCCGGCTGAACTGAGTTAGTGAGGTTTGGGGCGTAGAAGATCCACCTGAAGGTTATTGCCAATGGAGCGTAAAGGAGAACAGGAGCGGAAGATGGCGGTGGCTGTTTCCAGCTGCTTTCCCTGAGTGAACTTGGCCCTTCTCCTCGCAGGAGGAGCTGGAGGCCTTGCTGTCATCGGGGATGGCTGGTGTTCGCTTCGGGGGCGCTCTGCTCTTCGTCTGTGCTGTGAGCATCGTATCTTGGCTCCAGTATAGCTTTCTTCAGCCTTTTAGTGCAGACACAGACATACATGGGGCCTTCCTGCAGGCTCCCAGCCCTTGATTGGACCTTTCAGGTCTCCAGTGTGTAGAGTCTGCACTCTTCCTGCATTTGGCTTGTGTGTGTGAATGCTGTAATTTGTAAACGTTCGGTATTAAATCTGCTCTCTTGCAAACCAGTGACTCTAGAAAAGTAACTAATACAGTGGATTCAAAGTTGGCCTGAAGTACATAGTGAGACTTTGTCTCGAAAAAACAAAATAGCAACAAAAATTCCATGTAGAAAGATAAACATGCAAGAATAGATAGTAACTCCTAAAGCAGCAGTGAGAAGACACTGGCTCCACTAGATGTGAAGATATATTCTAAATACTAATAGTAAATATAATGATTATCAAATACTAATATTAAAACATACTGTCAATATGTACCTCGGCTCATGAACGCTTCTGTTTGTGAACATTTGGTTCGCAAACAGAATCGTTTGGCATATTTTTGCTTTCATTTGCGAACTCGGCATCAGTGATGAACACAGACAGCCACCTTCCCCACACAAATATGAATGAAACCGTCTTCCCCAGACTCTGGGAATGAATGAACTTTGTCAACTGAAAGACTACTATATTCGTAAAACTTGGAGGCACTGGACCAGAAGTGACTGGAGGGATAGAACAGAAAGAGCAGAGGACCAAAATTTAAAATATGGTGAAATGACATCTCAAATTAGTAGGTACAAAACCTTTTATTAATGATGCCGAGTGTTTCCATTTCTGTGACTTTCTGGAAAAGGTAAGATAATGGACAGCAATTAAATCAGTGGTTGCCAGAGGCTGGAGGTGCAGGAAAGAGAGTGACAGAAAATGGGCACGCAGGAATTTTGGGGTGATAAAAATGTTGTAAATGTTCTAGATCTGGATTTGGGTGGTAGTTACCTGATTACACGTCAAAACCAACCAAACTGTACATTTAAGTAGAGCAAATTAAGAGAACGTAAGACGCATATGGATGTGCGCTTGCTTATTTTTAGAAAAGGAAAGAAAAAACAGCAATTAATGAAATTGCCCACCTGCAGAGGTTGGACGAGAATGAAGTGGGAGGCAGAGGGAAAGGCAAGGGACTTTTCCGGATGCAACGTGTGTGTGTGTGTGTGTGTGTGTGTGTGTGTGTGGTTTTACATCTTTATTGACACTCCCTGTCTTTGCCTTCAGTTGCACATGTCATCTAAGGAGCCCAACAAGCTTTCTCATCAACATCCCTTGTGTGCGCCCACCGCCATGGGGCTGTGAGTCCCCGCTGGACACTCTGTGTAACATGGTCCGGGTCAGCACCTCAGAGTTTGGACTTTTCTCCTGCACGCAGGGTAGACACAGCGGCTGTAGCACTGCTCTCTGGGAAGGTGCTAGTGATCTGCAGCCCCGGGAGGTCTGGATGATCGACTGGGAGCCCTGGGTGGAGACGGAGGCAGGGATGACGCAAGGGAGGAGGAGGAGGGCAAGGGGAGTTTTGACTTTTGAACTGTGTGAATGTTTTACGTGTTCAAAAAATAGATGAATGAGGGTGGGGGAAATATTAAATTCGAATTTTAGAATGAACCTAGCTGTAAGTCAAGTTGGTAACATAACCCTATCAAAGGAAAAATAGAACCAGTTTGAGTAACTTCGAACATAGTACTGTACACTTAATTGGATGTATTCTGAGGAAGAGAAAAACCTACAACGAAATCTTGAACCATACCTGTACTCGCTAGGGTTATGGTGCTGGTCCGAGTACGGTGGTTCTGAAATGACTGTGTGGTGGGGTAGGAGTGAGCAAGTGACTAAATATATTGACCTCGTTGGGAGCGGAGGTTTTCCTGAGGGAAGGAGAGATGCTCAGAGAGACAAGGCATCCCTGATGTAGGGTGCTGGCGTGGCCCCACCAGTTGAGCCTGGTATTGCTGGGAGCCAGCCTGGTATGTGTAGTCAACATAAATAACTCCAACGTCAGATACTGTGAGTGATGGATCATCGCTTCTCAGCCTTTTGGCTAAAATCAAGTGTGAGTGATGGATCAAAACAAGAACAAGGCCACTTCATGATCAAGTGCAAACATAGGTAACTCCTGAAGATTGTCCACATCACAAAAATGATCAAACATCTCGCCATCTTGGGTATTGAGAAGGACAGCTGCTTCTCCGCCGATCAGAGCTTTAGCTTGCTTCCAATGCTTTTGGCTTTCTGGATAAGAATTAAGAACCTGAAGCTGGGAGTGGTGGCACGTGCCTGTAATTCCACCACTCTAGGGGGCTAAGGCGGGCGGTCAGCACGTTTGAGGCCAGCCTGAGTAACTTAGTGGCTTAATGAAACCCTGTCTCAAAAAAACAGGGGCAGGGATGTAACTTGGGGGTGAAGGCCCTGGGTTTAATTCCCTGGAAAGAAAGAAAAAGAGAAATGGGGGTGGGGAAGCAGGAGGGAGGGAAGGAGAAAAAGAGAAACAGAGAGGCTAAGAACCACATCATGGAATTAGCTCCACTTCTTCCCCTCCCTCCCCCATTGCCTGACACAAGCCCAGACCCCCTTCTGTCCTAACGCCCGCTGCCGGGGCATGTCCAGGGGCCTCACGGTATGCATCGACATTTGTTCCAAGAATCAAGGGGCTTGTTCAGCCCTGGGTGTCTTCTTGGTGGTCTTTGGCTGGAGGAAATTTATAACACAAATGAGGAATGGAGAGGGAAAGCTTGTGATGTTAGGTTAGCATGAATCCACAGTTTTAAAAGCATGTATATCTGTAAGGCTCTTAAATCTGTCCACTACAAGTGCCAAGAAACCATATTCCAGGAGCACTGAACATGTCTGTCTGGCAGATTTTGGTTTTTAAATATTCTCCTTTTTAAATGAATCAGGGTTTCTTGAAATAGTTGATTCTCTAGTACAGCATCAGGGAAAGCATGAAATAATCCTGAAATACCTTCTTGTGACAAAAAAATAAGGAAGAACTCAGAGTGATAAGAACATGTCGAAAAGCCACAGAAGTTGACTTGAAGGAGCTGCTTTGGTTAAATTGAGTGAAACTTGAGCTTCAAAATGAATAATGACAGGTATTTATTTTTAAATATTCAAATAAAAATAAGAATTTATTTTTACTCATAGTACTACTGCTACTAATGTTAGTAATATAAAAGGGAAGGAAGGAAAAATGCTTTATAAAACAGAGAAATGGCAGCCAATAAATGTAAGAATTATAAGGCTGGGAAAATCACCATTTTTGCCACAAAGTGGTAATAATTGATGCAGGCAAGAATCACCGATGGCAGGCTGGGGATTTAGCTCAGTGGTTAGAGTGCTTGCCTAGCAAGCACAGGCCCTGAGTTCAATCCTCACCACCAAAAAAAAAAAAAAAAAAAAAGAATCACCGATGGCAGCTAAACTAGTAGGTGAGAGATTGTTGGGCAACAGGTTGTTCACACAACCCTGAACAGCGAATTTAAATTTACCTGAATTTAACCTCAATTTTAAAATATAAGGATGAGGAAAGAATCAGACAAATCAAAACTGAAAAATATTCTACTAAGCAAGTGACCAAGTCTCCTCAAAGATAGTGACATCAGGAAAATGGCAATGAGACAGCAGGCTGAAGATCTGAGAAGACTACAGAAATATTGCAGCCAGGTGCGGTGGTGCGTGCCTGTAGTCCCAGGACCTGGGAGGCTGAGCAGAGAATCAGAAGTAAAAGCCCAACCTGGCAGATGCTAAATAAAATTTAGCAATTTTATTTTGAGACTCTGGCTCAAAAATAAAAAGGGTTGGGGAAGTAGCTTAGTTGAAAGGACCTGGGTTCAATCTCCAGTACAGGGGAAAAGAATTACAGCTAAATGGTACCGTGTGATTCTGGATTGAGTGGTGGATTGGCTCTTGGTTTAGGGGGATAAACACCACAGTCATAAAAGATGTTATTGTAACCATAGGGGCAGATTAGAGGGACATAAACAAAAACCCAGGGTGAAACCCGATGACTAACATTGCAAGATTATCACACGTTTATCTGTGGCTGATGATTATAAAATCATCACATGCTTATCGTGTACTGTGTGCTTGAGAAAATGTACCCCACTGTATCCTTAGTGAAGGGTTGCTTACATTCACTGTATGCTGACCTTATCCCCTTCCCAGAAACAAAGGCTAAGAGCCCGGTTGGCCTAGACCCCCCCATCAGTGAAATAGTTATTTTTAGAAACCAGTTTACCCCATGGAGTATATGAAGTACACCCCAAACTTGGGATACCTCCCGTCTTGCCGCTCACTCTGCTGCTAAGATAGATCTGCTTCCTCTGCATTTGCCACACTTCAAAGAAACTTTTGCTTTGCACCATATAGGTGTTGATGCCCCCATTTTCCCCATTTTCTGCTAAGGGCCCCGCTTCTCCATTCTTTGTGGGAATGAGGGCAAGGACCTGAAAAGAGGCAGAGGGTCATTACGGGGGACCCCCACTCCAACCCCAGCAGATGCAACGCCACAGTTGAACAAAGGTGAATACGAAGTCTCTATTAGATAATCTATCAATTTCCGGGATGCAGTAATTGTGTCGTGGTTATGAAGGAGAGTTACACTGACACAGACGGACATGGCCCAGAGTCCTGACAGGGGAAACGTCTTGACATCTGCATCAAACTCCCAAATCATATGTATGTATTTATAAAGAGAAGCAAATATAACAAAACACTCAAACTTGGTAAATCTAGAGGGAAGGTATGCGGCGCTCAGTGTAGTATTCATGCAAACTTTCTATAACTTTGACAATTTTCAAAACAAAAAGAAAATTTCAGCTTTTGTAAATTTTAAATCATAAAAATATCTCCTTTTAAAATAGATTTCTTGTAAAGGCTGTTGTTTAGAAGGGAGTCCCTAGTTTTTTCTAATAGTTTTTTTCCCCCCATTATATTCCTTATTACATCTGGATTGAAGTGCACTTAGCCCGGACGTTTTTGTACATGACCTTGGACCGCTCTCTCTCTCTCTTTCTCTCTCTCTTTCTCTCTCTCTCTCTCTCTCTCTCCCTCCATCTCTTTTTTTGAGGTGAAAAAGCCATAGTGATAATGTTTAAATTGTTCTGCTGTGATGTGCAGAATTCACAACTAGTCTTCTTTTGAAAGCTTCCTAGCCTGAATGGAACTAAATAAATAAAAAAGATTATTGTATTCAAAATTACAAAAGTTAGCAGCAAACAATTTTATAAATATTAGAGTTAAGTAATAGCTCATTATTCTTCTTCACAGTATTTAAAAGTGTATAAACACTTGTGGGCCCCAAAAGGATAGAATATCTTTCTTAGGTTGTCTACTTAACACACTGTCTCTGTCTTTGTATTAATTAGCTACCTGTTTCCCTGAGCATTAAACCTATAGCTGAATAATATTTTTGTATGATTTTGAAACTTTCACAATTGTCATTAATTATTGTGGCATATTACTCTCGTAGTAATAAATGTAAATTATTCAACTAATTGCTACAGTTTCAACATATATATTGGGAGAAGGTCTGTATTTGGAAGATAATATAAAAAGTTATAGTACAAAATTGAAGTCATCTAAATTAGATTTCTTCATCCTTGCAATTGCCGTGCTGCCATAGTTGTTTCCTCTTTGTTTGTTCACTTTGTTTTGGTTTGGGTTTTTGAGACAGAGTCTAGCCATGTAGTTCAGGCTGGCCTCAAACTTGTCGCGTAGCCCAGGCTGGCTTTGAACTCACAATGATCTTCCTGCCTCAGCATCCTGAGTGCTGGGATTACAGGCATGCACCACCTCACCCGGCTTGCCATAGTTGTTTCAAATGTACTGTTTAAAGCAGGGTGTGGGTAACAATAACCCAGCAGGTTTAGCGGAGACATGAACTGCACTTGAAGCCAAAACTGAAAATTCAGAACCTTTAGAAATGTATCCTTAAAAGCATGTGGCTAACGAAACGTGGCACATATATATGGCAAAATATTAATTTGGTCTTAAAAAGGAATGAAATTCTGACACGAGGATAAACTTGGAAGACATGCTAAATAAAATAAGCCAGACACAAAAAGATGTACCACATGACTCACCTCTATGAGGCTGCCTGAGCAGTCAGGTAATGGAGACAGGAGGTAGACACTGGCTGTCGGCGTCAGGAGGAGGAACAGGGAGTCGTTAACGAGGTTTTGGGACAGTGAAAATGTCCTGGTGAAGGAGGGTGGTGACTGACAACAGTGTGAATGAAATTAACGCCACTGATTTGCACTTGAAAAGCTAACTCGAATACGGTTATACTGGTGAATTTTATGGTATATGTAATTGACCACAATAAAAAATTTAAAATACGGAGATTAAAAGCCAAAGGAAAAAGTCACTTCAAACCAAGTAATAACAGTCTTTTAAAGCATGTCATCAAGTCTACGTGTCAGGAATTGAGTTGGGATTAACTCGCTTGTAGAATTTAATGTTTGTTAAAGGAAAAATCATTTAAAAAGTGCAAATCCGGAAGTTATGTTCGCTGAAACCCGGCAGTGCCCATGGCAGTTGTCAGGACCTAGTCTGACAAGGCGCCCTTTCTGCGTATCCTGCAAAAAACAGCTCAGGCTTTGACCTCAGACCCTCCTGTCTGCTGACGCAGCTCAAGAGCGACGCTATGAAGCAGGCCTGGTGGGACGTTTCCTGCCCAGTTTCTCTAGGATCCTCACAACTTGTCCTCTGGGGCCCAGGGCTCCGCACCTGGGCCAGGGGCTGTGCTCACCCACTGAAACTCCTCTCTTTCTTCCCTCCACAAAGCACAGCAGGATGCACTTTAAAAATGTTAATCCCAGCTGGTTGTGCTGGTTCGCACCTATAATTCCAGCATTTGGAAGGCTGAGGCAGGAGGATCTCTACAAATTCAAGACCGGCCTGCGTGACATAGTGAGTTCCAGGCCAGCCTGAACTAGTGAGATTCTGTCTCAAAAAAAAAAAAAAAAAAAAAAAAGTGTTAGTTCCAGGAGTAAATAGAAAGGGACTATCAAACTACAAAAAGGCAGAGGAACTTGAAAGGTGTATTCATAAATGAGAGAAGCAAATGTGGGGATATATATAGTATAGTTCCAACTATATGACATTGTGGATAAGGGAAAACAACGGCGAGGATAAAAGCAGTCCTTGGTGGGTGTTGCCCGGGACAGGATGCCTGGCAGAACAAGAGGGTTTTAGAACAGTGGAACTATTCCGTATGACATTCGTGGTGGAGATCGTCACACCTTTGTCAGGGACCTTAGACTCTTCCACACCAAGCACGAACCTGATGTAAACCACCAACTTTAGTTGATCATTTATCAATATTGGGCCACCAGTGTGGTTACAATTGTACCATGCAAAGGAGAAATGTTAATAACGGGGAATGGGCAAGAAGGGAATAAGAGATGGTATGTTGGAGAACAATTTACTGCTTTCCATAACAACAAACAGCTGAGTGCAGCACACATGCCACAGTTCACCACCACCGCGGGACTCTGTGCTGCTGCTCAATTTTTCTTTTTCTTCTTTTTGGGTGCTGGGGATCGAACTCAGGGCCTTGTGCTTGCTAGGCAAGTGCTCTACCACTGAGCTAAATCCTCAGCCCCTCCTGCTCAAATTTTCTATACACCTGAGATTGCTCTAAAAATCTATTCATTTAAAAAAACAAGAAAGTGCTAATTCATTTTTCCCTTTTGGTATCACTGTATTTATTTTGCACTGCTGGCGCCCCGAGAACCCTCATCTCCAGGACCACACTCTGTCTGGGGCGTAGATGTCCAACCACCTCGGTGGCCCCTGCGCCAGGCTGCTGGCGGCTGCTCCTCTTCCGGCTCCTCTCCCACAACTTGTTCTTGCTCAGTTACCAGCAGATCTTGTTTTCCCATTGTTCAGACCAAAGCCTTGGAGCCATCTTTGGTGTGAGTTGTGTTTTTTTCCACCACCCATATCTAACCCCCAAACAAATCCTGATTTGGCCACTTTCAAAATACATGCACAGTGAGACCACTTCTTGTCACCGCTTTCGCTCCAACCGCAGGGTCCCCGCTGCATTCTGCCCCACGTTCCCTGCCTTGTCCATATGAGTAGTTTCCTTGGAGTCTGGCTGCCCATCTCTCTCCTGCCTGCTCTTGCCTGATGGCCCTCACATCTGAGCTCCTGAGGGACCTTGCTCAGTCCCTTCTCTCCCTGGAGCATCTCATGCACAACCTGAGCTTTGTCACCACGTGCAGCCGACAGCTCCCATGGTGGCACCTAGTCCCTGCCCCTGACCCCAACCTGTCTCCTGCTAGGTGACTGCTTGGACATGCCAGAGGGCTCCAGCTCTTTACAGCTCTTTCCTTAAACACTTACCTGAGGTCCCCCATCCTCCCCTCTGTTTCTTGTCTTGGGGAATGAATGCCCCCATCCACCCTGGTGCCCAACTCATCCCGACCCCTGGTCTGCCCCCTGCACACAGTCACCACATCCTGTACCTCCTGCACCTCCCTCTCCGTGTGCTCTCTCCAAATGCTTTCCCTGCCCCTGCCCCCTGGGTTGAGACCACAGCACCCCCATCCCTCGGTTTGTCCCAGTTTGTGGCCTCCCACTTGGCCCCACCAATCCACCCTTCTCACTTGTCAAAGCTGCATGCCTGTCCCTTGCTCATGTCCTCTTGGAGTTGCCATGGCTCTTCGGATGGGTCACATTCTAGGCACAGTTCACGAGTCCCTGCTGCAGCCCTTCTCACCCGGCATCCTTGCCCAGCACCAAGCTGCTTTCCTTTCCCACAAACTCTTCCGCATTCCCTTCCTCAGGCCTTCGCACATGCTATCTCCCCTGCTTGAAATGATCTCTCACTTCTGCTGAGTGTTCCCTGCTTGCCTTTGGTGTGTAGTTAACAGCCACAGAAATAGTATTTAGTGATAGTCATATTGAGCCCTTCAACACACCAGACACTGTACTGGGTACATTCTATACCAGCTCATTGATTTTTTTTTTTTTTAAACAACATTCCAAACAGTTAGGTCTAATTACTTTCATTACACAAATGGGGCAGCGAGGCTCAGGGAAATCAGGTGACATGCACGCCTGGAGGCCACATACCTGTGGGGCAGAGCCAACACCTGCCTCCGGGTCTGCCCACCCCTCTGACCTGAGCACTCTTCTCTGAGCTGCATGGCCTCGGCCTCATCTACAAGAGCCTTGCTGAGCCTCTTGCCCAGATCTGGCCCACTAGGCCGTGCTCCCACTGCCCCCGCTTTGTCCCCAAGCGTAGGCCCTGGCTCTCGGGTGCCCAGCACAGCACTGTTGAGGGCAAGGTGCTCGGTGTGAGTTGCGTAGTGCAGACCTGTGTGCTGAGGGGCTGTAGCTTCTGTCCGGCTTTCCCAATGAGAATGTGTGGCTGAAGAGTCAAGATGCCCTTTGTGAAACACTTCTGCAGCTGAGGACGAGGAGGAGGAGGAGGAAGTTAATTTCTAGGACTCTCCCTTCTTTTTTTTTTTTTTTTTTTTTTTTTTTTTTTTTTTTTTTTTTTTTTTTTTTTTTTTTTTTTTTTTGTGGTGCCTGGGATTGAACTCAGGCCCTTGTGCTTACAAGGCAAGCACTCTAATCACTGAGCTAAATCCCCAGCCCCGACTCTCCCTTCTTGATGGAATGAGCTGTGGCCTGCAATGCCTCAGGGGCTTCTGCTCTCATCTGGCCTCACTCAGACCAGTCTTCTTCCTATGAGCCTTCAATTACTGAATTCTGAGCCACTTGGCGTCCTCTCCTGGGATCTCCCAGTACACTCGAGAGTCATTCCAGCACTCCACTCGCATGTTTGTTCATGTGTTTTGTGGTGCCAGGGATCGAATCCAGGGCCTCAAACCTGTAAGCAAGCGCTCTGCCCCGAGCCACACACTCAGCCCTTCGCTGTACATTCTTTCATGTTCTATGGCTGCTTCCGGACACTCTGCTTATTGTTGTAAGCAGCATCAACTGCGCTTTTAACTCAGTAGCTACTACCCGATCTGTTATCTAGTAACCTTGCTTTGGCTGAGTAGGCGAGACGTCCCTTTTAATCTTTTTAGGAAGTATACTGCGGTCAGTGTCTTTCATATTTCTTGCAAAGAACTGGTTGCTAGTTTTTGGAATGCTTAATGCTTGTTGTTCTTTGTGCCATTAAAAAACCCCTTTTATGTGGCTTTAGATCATTTGGCTTCCTGTTTATTTATACTTCTTTGAGTAGAATCTTGATCTTTTTTGTTCTTATTGATCATTTTCTTTACTTGGAGTAGTTCTATAGCTTATGGAAACATTTTAATGGATTTGAATGAGTTTTGGAGGCTGGCACTACTGTCAGCCTGGAGACTGCTAGGAAACAGTCCCACAAAGACACTGAGTGGCCCGCAGTGTACTTGAGATAGAAGTTGGGACCAGGCCCCCTGGGGCAAAGTCAAGCTGTGTCCCTTATCCTGAAAACTATCAGATCAGGGATGGGGGCATTAAGCAGTATTAGAGGGAAACAGTATCACTCAGTCTGGATTTCAGAAAGATGCTCTGGGTAAGGAGACTAACTTTGATAAAACCAGGGCAGACATCAGTATCTGCTGAAAAGGCCCTAAAGAGCACAAGCCCTCCCGCAGAGCCACCTTGCTGCATACTGCGCCTCTTGTGCCCACTGACCTGTGCGGCCTAAGCTGTGCTTGTAGGTAGACTCCCACCAGCAAGGGCAATATT
This sequence comes from Hystrix cristata, assembly GCA_004026905.1. Taxonomy (NCBI): domain Eukaryota; kingdom Metazoa; phylum Chordata; class Mammalia; order Rodentia; family Hystricidae; genus Hystrix; species Hystrix cristata. The sequence goes on along the minus strand of PVJO010001503.1, from coordinate 25,333 downwards.
TGTCCCTTGGGCATATGGGCCTTAAGGTGCAGAAGAAATGGGCATGTTTGGACAAGATACAAATTTTGGTATCAGATGAACCTGGGTTCGAGTGGGGCTATGCCACTTCCCACCTAGATGGTCTTGAGCAAGTCATTTAATCTTTCCAAAGGATCTCACTTTTTGACCAAAGGTATGAGAAGCCTTTGCCTTAGGCCCCAGTTTTAGAGGGCTCTGTTGTGGTCCCCTCGAGCATGCCCTGCCCACAGGTGGAGGGCGTCTGTCAGAGATCAAGGCTCATGTGGTAGCCTGTAGGAAGGGTTTCCCCAAAGCTGTACGGTGAACAGCCTGCACAACTGTACAGTGTGGGGTGCTAATAATAATGGCAAAGTGGGGCAGGGTTGAAGATACTGAGGGAGCAGATTTGGTGGATGTCAGGATGTGACCAGGACAGAGATGAGATATTTGGCAGAGTTGAAAGGTCAGTTTCAGTTGTGCTACTTTTAAAACTCTGGGTCTCCAAAATAGACACCCAGAGCCATCCAGAAACCTGAATCACCAGAGAGGCCAGGGCTAGATATGGCTTTGGGAACCCTTGGCACTGGGTCACAGATGAGGCTTGACGGCTGAGCATGGCCATTGAGGGAAAGCCTGTAGGTTGTGGAGCTTGAATCGATTTTCTTGTGGGTATTATTATTTAAGGGACAGGAAGCTGCAAAAGGGCCCAGGAAGGGGGCAGAAGACTGGAGGGTCCTAGGAAAACAGAACGTTCCCAGCCATGGAGCCCAGGAGCAGAGGGTTTTCAGGAGGTGGGGGACACTAAGCCACGTGATCTTCAGAAGGAACATCGAGGACCGGGCTGCTGGGTCTGGAAGATAGCTCCTCCACAGCCAGTACGTGGCGTGCAAGTTGAAGCTAAGAGGTTGTCTATACCTGCAGAGTGTGGTGGTGATAGGATGATGTGTGTGTGCAGGGAAAAGGCTGAGGACACAAGAAAGCTGCTTGTGAGGCAAGGTCTCTGGGGCTGGGCTAGGGCTTCTCAGCAGGAGGAATGAGCCATCTGCCAAGACCTCTGGAGTGGGCCGGGGGCCAAGGTCAGAGAAATCTGGAATTTGACAAAGCTCTGCCTTTCATGTCTTTCCTGGTGTCCTTGTGGCTCTGACGGGACCACGCACTGGGTTATGTGGGGTGAACACATTGTCAGGGACTGTTTCCCCCTCCAGGATGGTAAGTGCCCGTTATTTGCACTGAAAGGCACAGAGGTGACTAATGATTCTCCAAGGTCAGGAAGCCTACACAGTTATCAGTAGGAGAACTTTTAATAAGGTATTAACCACGTTGTGTAGTGGGGTGGGGACAGCAAATACTCTGACAGAGTGAAGATTTGAAATGGTAGGGAGGATGAGTTAAACTGTCCATTTAAGATGGCTAAACTTGCCAGCTGTGGTGGTCCATGTTTGTAATCTCAGCTGTTCAGGAGGCTGATGCAGGAGGACTGCAAGTTCAATGACAGGCTGGAAAACTTAGCAAGATTCTGCCTCAAAGTAAAATAAAAAGGGATAAGGATATAGCCAAGTGGCAGAACACTGCTGGGTTTGGTCCCCAGCACCACCACACACACACACAGGCTAAACTTCAAGTGATCCGTGAAGTGCATAAGGATTGGCATAACAACCAGCACGGGGAACTGATTTGCAGTAGATCACATGTGGGGTCACTGGCACTCTTAGCTCTGTAGTATTTCGATCCTCGTATCAGCTTTATGTGATTGCATCAGCCTTTTTACAGGCAAAGATAATGACACATGGAGATGGAACTGTTCAGCTTACATCATGCTGCTGGGGAGCGAGAGCCTTGTTCTTTCCAGAGCTCTCACTATGGCTTAGCTGCTTAAAGCCCTAATGCATGTTGCTGTGCATTTACACAAATACCATGTCCAGATTGTGGGGCTTCTTGCTGGCTTTGTGCTTCGTTTGAATCCGCCATCCAGAGACCTCATCTAGAGCAAGGGCTCAGGTCTGGAGAGCCCAATACAAAGACGAATGCTATAGGTATAGCCAGCTGGGGGCACAGTGGACAGGACCTGTGACTTTTATGAGGCGGGTTAAGGAATTATGGATGCAGGCACATGGTGGAGGGGGAATACTGCGATGCTTATAGAAATTGTGTGTGTGTTGGGAGGTATTTACAGGGATGCAGATTTGGATGAATTCATTTTGTAATTGCAATAAGTAGGGATCTTAAAGAGCTTGATAATATAGTGATGATCAAATGTTTCTGTACCCATACAGTGAAATGCTAGGCAACTATTAAAGATGTGACTCTGTATCATTGATATTTAAAGATATATTAAGTGAAAAAAATGACAACATATTGTACTCCACTTAAAAATACGTATACACAATGGTTGTATTTACCCACTCAGAAAATGTTTGCAACCAGTGTGGTTCTCTAATGTGCGATCACAGGTTAACTTTTAAGAACTTGTCTTCATACTCTTCTATTTGCATGAACTTTGCGTTAGACAAGATGAAAGCCTATTTATAGGCACTCAGAGGTGAAGCTGGTCTCTGCTGCGCAGGACTCTCCTCCCATTCCCCACTGGCCAACACAACAGGGACTCACAAAGGGGGCAGAATTGGGTCTCTTTCAGCTCAAAGAGGAAAGCAGCAGGTACAAAACAATGTGATCCTACTTTAGGGAAACAGAGTTGTGTGAGGGCCCCTGGATTGCTGTGTGCACCAAGGCCACCTGTCATGACTGTGGGGTTCCACTCAGACGCTCTGAGAGATGAGCTTTCTTGTGTTAGAGTGGCCTGCAGGGATGCTGGGATGTTGCATGAGGCTTTATGGACAGGCAGGCTGCTTGTCTCAGGCACTGAATTGACCTAAGTGGGATATTTCAAGCAGGAGGCAGGGGGAAAAGACGACAGCTTCCCTGTCCATTTGTCCCTCTCTCTCCTTCCTCAATTCATAGTCTACTTGCACCCCCCAGTACCAGGGATTGAACCAAGGGCTTTGCACACAGTAGGCAAGTTCTCTACTCCTGGGCCACACCCCTGGCCTCTCTCCTTCCTCAATGCAGCGTTCCCTTTTTAAGAACAGCCACCACCAGAACTGGCAATCTGAATGAAAGCCAACAGTTCCAGGCCTGGGCCTTCCGGGAACTCAGGGACAGCAGCACTGAGGGCTCTACCTTTGCCACTCCGTTGCACTCCTGTCCCGGCTATCAGAACCAGGCAGGATCCAGTAATCCTTGACAATGATCACATCAGAAGATAAAAGAGGAGGACAGCATCCCGAAATTGAACGAAAAAGGGGGATTAAGAGGGAAAGAAAACAAATGAGAAACAGAGGTGAGAGAGAGGCCATCTCTGCTTCTCTCCCTCACCCCAGACTTAATAGCATCATCTCAGAGAATCACCTTATCCAGGCGGCAGAGTGGACCAGGAAAGGCTCGGTCACTGGTATTAGTGTCACTTGTGTGTCTATACCACGCGGTGGAAGGGTGACACTGCAGGATACTTCAAATGTCGTCATTTAGTTCCGGTTCAAGAGGGGAAAAAAGAACCCACACTGAATTTGAGTGCAAAAAATAAATATAAAATTTATTAAAACACCCACAATATTTTAAAGATACCAGGAGTAATACAGTTCACAAACCCAGTTGTTTGTGTAAATTATAATAAAATACAAATCAAAAAAGGATACATACTTGCAATTTCTAGGCACCCTAAATTAAATTTACTGAAACACTGGGGAAGAAGGGAGGGTGAGGAGGGGTAGCTCAGGAGGCAAACCAATAAAGTGGAAGAAAAAATATTAACAAAAAGGTAAAAATTATACAAAATAAAATTATCCGCATAAATTTACTGTACTAAGAATATCTACAGTTTAATACACATCCTATTGCCTTGAGACATTGCAAAAACCTATCATTCATCCATCAACCCCAGATAAACTTCATTTCAAGTAGCCACAGTTTACAAAGTCAAGACGGAATATTCAAGTATGGTTGTTAAGTTCACCTCCATTGGAAGCCAAGTAACCAAACAGGAATTCAAAGAGATAAGAAATAAAACACACCAGAAAGCTACAGGGGTTCTAGATTAAGTCTAATGCATTAATATGCCACAAGACAACCAGTCCTTGCTTTTTAGTTAAATACATGAAAAAGAAATGACATCACTCCTGTTTTTCTCCCCCTTTTTCCCCTCAAAAGAAAAAAAAAGAATGAAAAAGTATTGGAACTAAGAAAATTTGGAATGTTCAAACGAGCCAATTCATATTTGAAGTCCCCATGTGAAGAGTGATGAGTCCCCTGAATGACAGAGTAGTCAAAACGAGGACAGCACAAACAATACCACTACAAAAAGCATCCCTGATATCAGAATAGAAGCAAATGAGGAAGTAGGCCAAATAGCTCGCTGATTCTTAGGCAAAAATCAACTTCAGACCTGGCATGTCTGCGGCCAGGTCTCTGCTGGGGGAGAAGCCTATTGCTTTGCTCTTGCTGGCAGCTCTGTGGGAGGAAGCGCCGGGCGTGCCGGGCGGGACCTGCACTCGCACTCGCGGAGAAAGCTATGCACTTGTGGGCGTGGGACTGTATAACCTGTGCTGAGGTCTGCACCTCAAAAATGGTATTTTGGTCCAGGACATGTGGAAGTCAGCCATGTACTACAGCAGATGCAGCTGGCTAATAAAACTAGATCTCGAGGGAGTCACTGCAAATGACAGCCAACGATGACTGAGAAAGCTCAATGAGATGGGCATAGGAAATTCACATTTTATTCAAAAGCAAAACTTAAAAAGGAAACAGAGTCAACCATGTTCCTTCCTCTAGGCCTTCTGCCATTTTAACTAAGAATGAAAAACAAAATGACCCCAGATTCTTCAAGGTTAAGCACGTCATCAAATAGACAACCTGCAGGTATCAGACCCTCGTGGAATCTACTAAGTTGTCACAATGTCCTGTTTTTGAGGTATTTAAAAAAAATTGTGACAGTGGATGATGCAAAAATGGAGCTTCCTGCTGAGTTCTTGAAAACACCAATTTCTGTGGACCCAAGGAGAAATTTAGCACCAACTAAAAGCAGTCTTCGTGACATCAAGGGATGAAGAAAACTCCTGCCTTTAGTCTGGACACGAGAGGCTACCAACAAGCAGCGGAAGCCACCCTGGGCAAAGGCTGGGAGGAGCAAAGGAATGAAGCCCTTGCCCACCACGGCCCGGCCAGCGCCAGGGGAGGAAGACGCTCCCTTTGCACCCCTCCGCGGGCCCCTCAGCACCTGGGCCGCAGGAGAAAGATGTGCAGCTCTGGCTAAGACACACGCTGTGCTAGACAAGGCAGGAGCACCTGACTGCCCTTCCTCGGAGAACCCGCCACAGGTCCTTGCCTTCCCACTGGGCCCGAGAAGACAGGCGTGAAACCAAAGCACCCGCCAAGCCAGGCAGGCCCCTCAGCACGGGAGCGAGCCGCCTTCTTGACTTGCCCTTCTTTATTTGGCCACCAAGGGAAGAACAATAAAACAAAACTAAAACTGCTCAGAGCAGAGCATAGCATGGTAAACAGAAGTCTAAGAAGACAGCACCAAACGAGGAGGAACAAAAAAAGCCAAGAGACTGGAGCCCACCTTGTTTTTGGTTGGTTGGTTTCAGAACGTTGATAGCACCTCAGCGAGACAGGATCAGGGACAGTCACATTAAAACACCATAGCACCATTTTATTTAGACTATTTCAATTCATAAAAATGCTTCCTAGTCCATAAAACACACTTCAGTAACAAAAGGAAAGAGATACTGGTTGAGGCACGTCAGGGATATATCAGAGTTTTCCACCAGCTTTGCCTTGGGGTGGGATTATGGGGTGGTTAAACGTCAAGATGAAAGCCTGGCTGGGTTTCTCTCAGAGAAATCAGGTCACCATCGACTCACTCACCTACTGCTGTCTGATACAAAGCAATTAAGCTCTGCGACTTTCCTTACATTAGCGCTTTAAAAATCCCTTGCTCTGCAAACTACTGTTTCCAAAGAGGCAGGGGAAGGATCAGAAGGGGCAGGTAGAAAACCTTTCCATGTAGACCACTGTCGGCTCAGGGAGAAGGCAAAGCAGCACCCGGGAAGCCAGGTGTAGGGATCCGCGGCCCTGCTAAAAACCAGACCCCAAACAAAACCTCCTGAATCTATGCAACACCGTTAGTCAAGCTTTCCCATGGTAAGATGATGGTTTCTTGAGCTAGCACCAGTTATTGGGTGAGAACCTGCTGCGAAGTGATTTTTAATTTAAAAAAATCTCTTAGCACAGAACTTTGCAAGCACTTCCCTTGCATGCAACAGGCAGGGGAAACGAAACAAAGCGAAAAAAGGAACCAAACGCTTGCACTGCATGTGGATGGTGTCTGTGGACGGGCACAACAGGGAGATGACTACAGGACTCCATCATTTTCTGTTGCTGTGTTACTCCTGAAACTTGGTCATGCTGTTAGGTTCTTTAGTTGCAATGGCTTTATTTTTCTTCTCATGATAAAAATGTCTGTCAACCATCTTTAGGACTTAAAAAATGATAATGCCAGTAAAAAATAAAAATTTGATCTTTTTCTTTAAGAAGCCTTCAGCAGCAAGGGGGGATTATAGAGCTGTGCATAGTTACTTTTTAATATACGTCTAAAGCATGCTAATTTCAATGACTGAGATTTGAGGTAGGTTACACGTGTAGTGTGTAAAAATCAGCATGGGTCTGAGCAGGGCAACAGCACCAGCTGACTCTCGGGACCCGGCACAGAGAGGCGCGGGAGGGTCCCGCGGAGCCCGACTCTTGCCTCGCCTCGCCTTGCAGCAGCCTGGTTCCAGCCTCAGAGCTGATGACCCAAGGCTGTGTGGGCTGCGGACAGACATCATACGCTTGTAGCTTGTATTGGTTTCTCCTTTCATCTAATGGCTTCGCTACCAAAGGGTGACGAGGGGAAAGAGCATAGTTAATAAACATCAGAGATCCACACATGCCAAGTGTCAGAATCAGCAGCTAGGTTACACTCGGGACCTTCCAAACCAACAGCCAACCTGGGGCTTCCACGGGTCACACAGACGGTCACATTCTCCACGTTTCCTAAAATATCGTATTTCTTGCTTAAGATCATTTAAAATGAAGTTTTCAAGGCACCCCCGCATCTACCTAAGCACGGAGTCAAATGAGACCTGCATAAGAGTACTGACGCGATAAGCAAAATAGCATTTAAAGGACCCAACTTTCCCTCAAAACTAGAAAATTAGCATGCTCATTAAAGACTCTGCTTCCTTTAGCTTGTCAGACTGAAGGTCAGAGGTTTTCCTATAAATCTGAGTTCTGAATAATTCTAAATCCTGATAAGCTCTTGGGTATTTATTTCAAAAGCAATAATATTTCATTTTTGTCCTGTAAAATAAATGCAACTTTACAGAATATGGTAAAAGTGGAGGATAGACAAAGCACGTTAAATATTCAGCTACTATTTACAATTTCTCCCACAATTACATGTTAAAACGTACTTTTTTTTTTTTCAAGTTGCTGTTTAAATCTAGGCAAAAGTGCTTAAAAAAATCTTTCACTATTTACAGTTAAAACCAGACCACATAAATGCTCAGGACATCTTACAGCGACTCTCCGCCAGTGCTTCCAAAGGTTACAGTACACACCCAGCGGGTTGTCTCAGCTCTCATACAAGGCACCTGGACACTCAGGAGCTTGCCTTAGCACTGTCATGATTGTTAATTTATGAAGACCCACACCTGAAAAAAACTGCTCGGCTGTCACTCACGGCGTAGTCACACCCCTGTGCGTCCTGATGAAGCCCCCACTCGCACACACGTCCACATGGGTAGCTCAGTGTCATTTCTGCTAATACCACAGGAAAAACAAGCACCCCAAGAAGTCTGACTGGCTGTAGATGAGTGTTGCATCCAACCGTCAGCCCCAACCTCTCTCAACAACGTCACACAAATTAAGCACCACATTCTCTTTTCAAAGAACTAAACGAATGCACCAGTATTTTAGAATGGGTGTGTTGCAGGGGAGGGAAAGGGAAGGAAGGGAAAAAGAAAATGATCCAATGGAGAACTGGCACCAATGAGGGAGGAAAATCATAGCAACCTGTTGAAAACGTTTGACTCTTGCACTTTAAGTGTAGGCCCCAAACCCAGAGCAGGTCGGGTGGGCCGGGGAGGCATGCACCTTGGTTCAACGTGGAGATCCAGGAAAAGGACAGACGTGGTAACTGCTGTTACACTGGGCTGCTGAGCTCCTGCAGGGCGCAACCTACGCACGCACGAGTCAAAGTCCCAGCACCACACTACAGCACCAGGCTCTGCACAGAGCCGGCTAGCTCTTCACAGCTTGGGTTCAACTTCTTGTGTTAAGAGATACAGTAGCCCTTTTTCGGTATCAGCATAGACTTTGGGGCGATTTTTTAAAAACTGCCACTAAGACAAATTCCCTTGGCCCAGTATTCATTGCCTTAGCCACACAGTGGAGAGGGTCTGGGAGCCTCTCGACTCCAGCTCCAGCATGAGGTGCTGCTGCCTAGTGACTGTGACATCCTGTGGACTTGCTAAATAACGGACAGAGAGGATTCAGTGTGGAGACTAGCAAGCTTGACGCTGTCTACTTCCAACCTGGTTTCTGGGGAGATCTATGCCAGCATATCCGGGGCGAGGCCTGGGTGCCTCGGCCCAACTGCTGACTGGGAAGGGGCCCCCGATGGTTCTCTGCAGCTTCTCCCAGCCTCCTGGAGAGGACAGAAGCTGGCCGGGGCTCCCTGCCCACGGGGAGGAAAGAACAGACTGGGGCTACACGCTGACTCGGCTCGCCAGGGGTGGACGGCCGGGCTTGCCAGCGGGAGCAGCACTGCCAGCCTGTCCTGCCCATCCGTTACCATTACTATTGTCGCTTTAAAAAAATCCAATAAATACACATTTTAAATGGAATTTAAAACTACTCCTTTGTGAAAGGACACTATAAACTTTCTTTCCATTATTGTGATATACAAGGATAGAGTTTTAAAAACAAAATAAAAGCCCCTCCAACAAGGGGAAAAATAAAACAATGTGGAGATATAAATATTAAGATCACGGAAAAAAAAAATCACCCGACAGCCGTAGTTTCTTCTTCAAAGTGCTGGGGACGAGGGAGGGGAGGGAGAGGCGGGTCAGTTCTGAGGTTTGGACCATAAATACATATATATGATAGGCATATCCATATATGTATATATAGATAGAAAGACTTCTGCACCCCCAACCCGCCCCCAGGTGTGAGGGCAAAAGCACCACAGAGGCAGCTCGGGCTGGGCCCGACGCTGAGGTACGCTGGCTCCCTGGCACCTAGATCCAGCGGCTGTAGGGGCCAGTGACCTTCGTGTAGGCGTAAGAGGACACGGTGACCGCTGAGTCTGTGGGCATAGCCAGGGCCTGCCGGGTGGGGACAATCCCCTTCTTCTCCTTGTGCTGGGGCTCAGTGACCATGGCACCCCCCCACTTGCGCTTCTTTCCATAGAGCTTGGCCTCCTGTTGGCCCAGGCCCAGCCGTGCAGCCTCCTCCTGCCGTGCCCGCGCCCGCTCCGCCAGCTGCTTCATCTTGGCCTCCCAGAGGGCCAGCCCGTGGTTGGGCTGGTTGAGGTTCTTGTGCTGGTAGAAGACCAGCGAGATGCGGGTGGGGTGGCAGCGGTTGGGCTTCTTGAGTGGCGTGGTGGCATGTAGCTCCCGCCGGGCACACTCAATGAGGATGGAGCCATGCGCAGGGGCCACGGCCACGCCGCCGATGTTCTCATCCAGGAAGTTGTGTTCGCTGTCTGACCACAGCTCCTCCTCCTCCTCCTCCACACTGGCCTTCTCCTCCTTCACTGCTCCCTTGATGGGGACCTCCTCGGCTGTCCCCTCCTCTGAGCCGAAGGGATCCCACAGCTTCTCCTCAGACTTCAGGGCCCCGAAGAGCTTCTCACTGGAGCCCAGGGGCATGCCAAAGGCCTGCCAGGCCTTGTCCAGATGGTTTGCCCCTGGGGTGGGAATTCTTCCCTCTTCTCCTTTCATGGGGTTCCACAATTTGTCTTGGAATCCAGGACCGCCTTTCAGGGCAGAGCTGAAATCCCCTGCTCCTACCCCCCAGGGCTTCTCAGTCAGGCTGGGCCCAGCCAAGGCCGAGGTGCTGTTCCCAAACTTGCAGGGGCTCCATGGTTTGCCCCGCAGTCGACCTCCTGGATGGGGAGCCGACTGCTGCCCCTCGCCAGTGAACAGACCCCACTGGCCATCTGGGAAGTGAGAAGGGGTTAGGCAGCTGGCTCCAAAAGAACTGAGCTTGTCAGGGACAATGGCAGGGCTCTCCCCAGTGGGGAACACACCCCAGCTGCCACCCACACTGTTAGTCCTCTTCGGGGACATGCTTGGGCCTCCTGAGTACTGTCCCCATAGGTGATTGGGTCCCCCATTCTGAGATGCTTCGGGCAAAGTTGTTTTGCCTATCTTACCAGGGTCTCTGGGTACAGATTCGCTCTGGACCAGCGGGTCTACTGGCTCTTGCTTGATGGATCTATTGTAGCAGGTGGAGCTCTGAGCAAAGGGAGAAGGGTCCCTGGACACTGGGTGGAGCTGGGGGGCCTTGGGAATCAGATACTCCTTGGGGCCTGGGTAAGCAGGCTGCTGGTGGTGAGGAGTGGGGTGGTGGGTGTCTGTGGGAACAGCCTGGCCAGGCAGCTCGGCAAACTCAGCACCACCGTAGGCCGGGCTCAGGCTGTTGTGCAGAGCGTGGAGGTCTGGCTTCTTCTCGAAACTGCCACTGCTGCCACTGTGCCCCCAGGCGCCAGGACCCAGGAACTGAGAGGGGAAGACGGGGTTGCTGGATGGAAAGCCATAGTAGCCAAACGACGGAAGAGCATACTTGGAGTGGAACCCGTTGACAGAGGTCAGGCTGGGCTGTGCATAGTAGGAGTGGTAGGAGTACACACTGTTCATGCTGTAGGGGTCGGAGGGCCGGCAATTGCCCAGCACCGAGTAGCTCTCCACCACTGTGTTGCTGCTGTACTTGAAGGAGCTGAAGTGGTTCTGTGGATCCACCTTGAGGGAGGGCTTCAGGCTTTGTTGGGACAATCCACCTTTCAGAGATAGGCCTGGGGAAGCAGAAGGTAAGGTGGAAAGGCAGCCAGCAACAACACGGCCTGGCAAGGTCTAGGGCAGAGGACTGGGGATGGAACCTCCCTCATTCCCCGAGATGGCTCCTTCTAGAGAAGCAGGACAGGTGCGGCATGCCCAAGGCGGGACCCCAACTTGACTCCTAGGCTACCCATAAATACAGGCCCCAGCCCAACTTTGGGTGGAAGAAGGGAGCTTGCTCAGAGTCCATGGCTGTGTCTGCATCACTCCTCATCCAGCCCTAGTGAGTGCCAGTTTTCCCTGAAGCACCACTACCCCTCAAATGCTACGTCAAGATTACTGTGGGCACTGGGGCCAGAAGAAGCGACACTGCAGGTGCCTCCTCTCAGACTGTCAGAGGGCGCATGAGCATGCTGTAAGAGATCCCAAGCCTCCTCTCCTCTACCAAGCACAGCTGCTTGAAGACAACGCATCCTCTTCGCACTTATTTCCCCACCCTGGTGTCGTCTATCGGGTCTCTTAACATGTGATACCATTAAGCAGAGGCCCAAGGACTGTCCCGGGCTGTCAGGGTGATGCAGGAAGGTGGGAGGTGGGCGCGGTGAGGGGAGTCCCTGAAGGACGGGGCCCAAGCCAGCCCTGGTGGTGCCCTCTCCACACACCTGGGTCAGTGGGGACCCCAGCCAGCTCCAGGACCTCCTGCTTGATCTTCTCAGGGGTGCTCAGCTTCTCCTTCTGAATCATCTTCTTCTTCTCGGCTGCTGCCCTCCTGGCTTCCAGCTGCCGCTGGCGGCAGGACTTGGCCGGTTCAGGCAGGCGCCTGACCTCTCGAGGGAAGGCGGTGAGCACCTGGATGGCCCCACTGCTCACCTTGGCGTTCTGGTTCTCCTCGCTGCCAAACTCATCTGTGCTGGCCATCTTGTACAGGGGGAGCACGTGCAGCTGCTCATCCTCGGGAATCTGGCCCACACAGCGATTGTCTTCCTTGGTCAGGGTGCACACCTGCCTCACACAGGGGGAGAGAAGACATGGGGCTGGGGACCAAGTGTTGGGAGAGGCAGGAGTCTGAGTTCAAAAACGTGACCTCCTTGTTCCCACACGGTCCCACTGCCAGCTATCCACACAGCCCTCCTGTCCTCTACTACTTCTCAATGTCTGAAAAGCTCATTCACTTTGGCCGAGTAACAGCATCACCACCATGTGGAACATGCACAAGTCTGCTCATGTTACCATCTATGTCCCTGACGCATCTGTGAGGGGCTGAGATGACTGACACAGGGTCACACAGCTGCCAAGGGGCAGGACCAGGACCAGGACCAGGAGACACACTGCCCGGCAGCCCAGCACTGCTGCCCTTGCATGTCACCTAGCTGAGCCTCAGACCTCCCACCCTCATCCTCCTTGTCCTGAACACTCAGCTCCTTTTGCTTTTCAAATAATTTTTTTTTAAAAAACTATGTTCTGGTTGTATAAAATTTAGGCGAGGGAAAAGGGAATAAAAACTATCTTTATAACCCCAGAAATCATCACCATAAATACTGGTCATTATGCATAAACACACAATTACTTCTTGGTAAGTAAATAGGAAACTATGCATGAAGTAATAACTTCATTTTAAAAAAATATTATTTAGTGGGTTTTTGGGGGGTGGTGCTGAGGACTGAACTCCAAGCCTTGCGCTTGCTAGGCAAGCACTCTACCACTAAGCTAAATGCTCAACCCCTTCATGTTTCTTAATAAACTTTCTTCTGTATTAAATATTCTTCCTGATATTTTTTAAGATCTTCATAGTATGACTCCACTGTATCAATGTGTTACTTAACTAATTCCTTATTATCAAACATTTCAACTTGCTTCCAATTTTTCCCTAACATAACAATGCTTTTTGAAATTGTTCAGCTACATTTTCTAAGATACTTAATGCCTTAGAATAAATGCTGTGACGCAGTCCTGCCGTATACATATTGCCAAATTGCTCTCCAAAATAGCTATTTTTCACTTGTACCAAAAGTTGAGTTTTAATTTCTCCGTATTTGTCAGTAATTTTGCCATTAACTTCTTTATGTATCTTACTGTTAGTTTACCCTTCTCAACAAAGCTTCCCTTTTTTTTTTTTCAAGTTTACTTTCTTCTACTTTATTTTCTGTATGCTTGATGCTCTGGCTTTTGGTCCTAGAAAGATGGCCTGCCTCAAGTTAGCTAATTCTGGAGATAGCAAATGCCTCCCTAGAATGCACCTTTAAAATACGAACCCCCAGCCACCTCCTTATCAAGCTCACACAGCAAGCCACATTTTCCCTGCCCTAAAAGACCCTCAGGCCAGGTGCCTACAGGTGCCTACAGGTGCCTGGGCCTACTTCCGCAGCCCAACAGCTGCTGAAATTATCCACACTATTCAGTCCTGGACTTACTCAATGTACCTACCCTGCCTTGCTCACTTCTTCCCGTGGAAACCACAGTAAAGGCTCCAGCTCCCACTCCCCCGACTCCCTGTGTAGTCCCCTGCATGGCAGGCCACGCTTCCTGCTTCTAGGGTTTGGTGGGGACAAAATTCTTTGATGACAGTCATTTTTGTGTCTGTGTATCTGAAGACACCCGATTAAAACATATCTTGGATAGATTTTAACACAATTCTTCTTCCTTTTGTGAGTTTTATACCTTTTGCTATTTTTATACTGTTTACTCATATCATTGTAAGGTCATTTTGTCCATTTGGGTTGTCATTTCTTCATCACAAATACTATTGCAGCCAGAGCTCCGTGCACTGCTTTTCTTAATAATAACTCAAATTATCTCTTTTGTATTGGGCTTAACATTTTGATTGTGGTGTTCTATCTATTGAAAAGAGACTTCATTTTTATGGTGTCAACTTCATGAACCCTTTCATTTTGACTTCCTGCTTTGGGTCATGCTCCACCCAGCCTGTTTCTCCCCAGGACACAGAGGTCACCAGACCTCCTCTGGTGACCAGACTTGTGTGTGTGTTCTGGGTGGGTCTGGCCGTCAGTCCTGCTTCCTCCCGCACTGGAGACCCCGTGTTGTTATAAACAACAGGGCAAAGGTCAAATGCAAAGGATGAGATGTGACAGAAACTATGCTACTATCCCTAACACAGGAAAGACCTTTCACACATTGTTAAATATAAGGCAATCCCCATTTTAAAAATAAGCAGCAAAAGGTTGGGGATTTAGCTCAGTGGTTACAGTGCTTGCCTTGCAAGCACAAGGTCCTGAGTTCGATCCCCGACACCCCCCAAAAAAAACCAAAACAACAAAAATAGGCAGCAAAGGACATTAATGATATTCACAAAGATGGAATTAAAATGAGCAAGGAAAACAGGAAAAGATGTTCAACCTCTCAAGCTTAAAGGAGATACAAATTAAAATGAGACTGTATGTTTGCCAATGAATGAGTCAGAAAAAGACTAACAAAATTCAGCTTTGCCAGTAAGCAGAACAGGCACTCCAAGGCTACAAATGTGAATGTCCTTGCCCTGGGACCTCCGGCAGACTAACTGTACCTCTGCACAAAGCTGTGCTGAGGACGAGTCCTCCTTGTGGCTTATAGATAGAAACATCTGAAAGCACTTAACAGTCTGTCCATAGGGACTGGTTAAATATGTGATGGCAGAGCTATTCATACAGTCTCAGCAAATATGGACATAAATCTATATGCACTAGACGCAGAAGGCTTGAGGTACCCCTGAGTCACGAAGAACAAGTCATAAAATGCCATGAAGATATAATGTGATCTCATTGGGGTAAAGTTTTCCTTTTGTTTTGTTTTTTGTGCCAGGGATTGAGCTCACAGCCTTGCACTTGCTAGGCAAGTGCTCTACCACTGAGCTAAATCCCCAACTTCAGGTGTAAAGTTTATGTAGCTGTACACACACACACACATCTGAATGGATGGTCATCAAATGCTAACAGTTGTCATCTCTACAAGATTTTAAGCAAATCTCTTTTATATTATTTAAGAGTCTTACAAGGATAGTAATTATTAGGAAAAAATACTTCTAACTATGAAAAAAATATTACCTTGGTTCACCTCGAATTCTAGAAGCTCTGAGATTCATGTAACCTCACTATGCTCTTGCCCACCTACCTCCAGCGCTCCCTCCTCCTCTGTCCTTCTCTAAGACCTGGAAGGTCTGCCCTTTCTAAATATTTCAGCTAGACATCCTCACGCTAGGGTAGACAGGAGCCAGCCCCCTCTTGCTTCTCAGCCTTGCACAGAAACAGAAGATGAGGTGGAGATATGAAATTCTGGGATCGGGTCATCAATTCCCACATAGTCAAGAGCCACAACCAGCACCTAGGAGCCCCTGCATCTTCCACAGCCTCCAGGAGCCCTTCTCACACAGGACCTAGCTGAAAAGCAGAGTGGAACGCTGGCAGCACCACTCTGAGAGGTCCCCACCTGAGCCGAGCCTCTCGTGCGCTCCTCCACATGCACTCGCTTGGAGATTACCCAGCCTCTCAGCTCTGTAAGCTCTGAGCTCTCCAAAGCCTCCTGCTTCCCTGTCTACTCCACATCCCACCTGTACATCTGACAGGCGTCCTCTGGTCTCCCTTCATTCTACTCCACAGTCAATGACATCAACATACGCTGGCTGCTCAAGCATCTTCTATCACTGTATTCCTTGCTTACTTCATATTTCTCCCTTTATGGTCTTCACTGCTACACATGCATCACATACTTGGGTGAGGACTTGGTCCATTTTATTCCCCAGCACCTAGCCAGTGTCTGAGAGCAAAGCTGGTGCTCAATACACAGTTGTTCAACGAATCAATCAGTGCTGTTGGATTTAAATCCAGGAGTTCACAGAGACCTGGAACCACCTTTACAGATAACAGGCACTCCAGGCACTTATGGGGCTGTGTCATACAGCATCTACCCAAGACACACAATCCATGCCCAGCACTGTTCTTTCTTTCCCATGAGATTTTCTCTGAAGAGTGAGCAGGAACAGGCAGTCTGGCTAGGTATCTCCCAGAGCTCTGAGGATCCTGCCTCCAAGGTCCCTCCCTACTCTGAGCCCACTTTCTGCACAGAACACAGCCAGGCTCTCTCCCAGGATCGCCATGAAAATGAGGCTGGGATAGGACACAAGCTTCCTTACCACAGTGCACCCGTTGTAGAGGTTATGCTGGTCCTTGTGGGCGTGGGCACAGAAATCCATGCAGGCTGTGACCCCCGAGAAGGGCCTCCCTTCCTTCAGCCCCAGGCGGCAGTCAATCGCTATTTCTTCATTGGTCACCTGTGTGAATGGCCAAGGAGAGCTGCTTACAGGACCTGAGGTGGATGGCCCCGATTCCGTACCTGGGGAGCCTTGAGCTTATACTATAGGGGGAGGTTTTCTGGCTGAGTCCGCAGCTCCAGAACAATAACTTTTAGGGTCCACAGGAATTGTCTCTTTCTAGGTTACCTCAAGCATCTACCTCATCTGGAAAGTGCAAGGGTGTGGAAGTAACTCAGGCCTCAGCAGTAGAAACCAGGCTGGAAGGGGTAGATGATTAGTAGGGGGAAGGGTTGAAGACTGGGGCTTTGGAGAGGCAGTATAGGGTGCAGTGAGCTTGGTATAAAAATGGTATCAAAGAACTATATCTTTGCTTTACTTCTGAACTGAGCGCCTTCTATAAGAGCACAAGGGAGCCCACATTCCCATTTCCCAACTTCGGGGAGCCTTAAACCTCCCTCCTGGGCAGAGGAATAGATGCCATGTGGGCAGGGAAAGGCCCAGGCCTAATACCTGGTTCTGGTAAGCCTGAGGGGCCAGCCGCTTGTACAGGGGAGCGACTTCGGTGGCCAGGTCCTGGAAACTCTTCCGCAGCACCTCTTCCTGCAGAGAGAAGAACAGCCATCACACACAGCCAGTAAAACCCATGAGCAACAGGTATGAATGTGTTCTGCACTGAAAGCAGGAACCTGTTTATGTGTCCTGGGCCTAGCTGGAGCAGCAGCTTAGCAGTCAGTATGACTGGGCCTTCAGGCAGTGGCTTTTCCTGGGGAGCCTCAGTGGCCCCAACTTTCAAGTGCACATGGCATGGACTGAGGTTGTAGTTTAGTGGGAGTGCCTGACTAGCCACTAAGGCCCTGAGTTCTATTCCCAGTACCATAATAAAATAAAATGAAATTTTAAAAATAGACAAAATGAACGCGTCAGAGGGAATGCTGTAAAACCCCAATGGCACCTGACTTCCCGCCTTCCTACTGACACCCAGTGATGGTTCTAGATGGTGGTTCATTTCCAGTGTGCAGAGTTTACTCAGCCAGGCTGTTCTTGTTCAGGCCACCATACAGGATTCTGTGCTAGAAATTCCATGGCCGATAGGATCCAAAGCCTGTCATGAGCCAGGTAGTCAAATAAACCCCAAAGCTCTGGAGCCACTACACTCATACCACCTAATTGTGTTACTCACAAACTGTATGTGGCTAACGAAATGTAAAGTATCTTAAATAAAAATACAAATTCAGTCCCTTAGTCACCCTAGCCACATTTCAGAAGCTCAGTAGCTCCATGTTTCTCCTACACTGGGCACCAGAGAACATTTTTTTATGGCAAGCCCCCCTGTGAGGGGCTTGCCATAGTATTCAGCACATAGTAAGTACGCAGGAAATGTGGACTGACAGAGTGAGGGAAGAATTTGTGGGAAATGACACCAGTATCTCTACATTCCTGGTAATTCTCAAGTCTGCATTCGCTGCTTTGGCAGGTGGTAGATCCTACCTCAAAAGTCTGGTGTCAATTTGAGGGGCATTTGAAGGAGTTATTTTAAGCTCACAAAATAGTCTAAAAGCTATGTTTTGGGGAATTAGAGTCGCAAACTTGAAAATGCTTCCTTTTATTTATGAAGAGTAAAGCTTGGAGGCGGGAGCATTATGTTTACAGAGGCTGTGGTACAGAGAAGTGCCCAATGGTCAACCTGCCGTACGGAGGGCAAGGAAGCTCTTCCGGTACTGAGTGCTTGGAGAGCTGGAAGGCTGAGGTAGGATCAAGATGCTGCCTACAGTCCAGTGATGGGAGCAGCACCAAGACCCAGCACGCCCCCACTCAGGAGGCTGGAGATGAAATGACGGTGAGCCCAGAGGGCCAGAAGTCTTGCACCTTCTTTGCATTTGGAATTCTGAGTGGAGACCACTTCTTGAGATGGCTGTTGATGCATGGAACAGCATGGGGAGGCAGCCTGAACTGATACTCATGGCTTCTATGTCCACAGCAGAGGAGGAGTGGAGACCCGAGGGCCATGTCCTGTGGCCCAGGGGCCGGAGGAGAGACCCTATGGGTGGGGCCCAGGTGAGGAGACTGCAGAGAGGAGGCCTCATACCCAGCAGCTATACTGTGTAGATGCCAGCCCAGAGCCTGGTACCAGACCTCCAGTATGGAGACAGCGGGGCCTGGACAACTACCCAAAGCATCTGCCCCGCAGCCAGGCAGGACATGGGATGTCTCCACAAGTCCAGCAAAGACTCAGAGGGTGGCTCACACACTGAAGTCCCTGTTCCTCTGCCACTCAAAAAGATGTGATTGGGAAGAAATGACCCTTTGAGAGGATCGATTTCTAATGAGGAATCTGAGTATGTATCTTAAAGGTTTACCTTAAAGCAACTGTTTCAACTTCAAGAGCCTGATATACCGGTAACTGGTAAGTCTAACTTTCATGCCTCCTGTCCCTGCCCACAGCTTGTTTCACAGCAAGATAAAGTCATTTAGAAAACGAAAGTCAAGCAGGTTACATCTGCTATACATCTGTGTTGTGGCGTCCCAACCCTACCTCCCATTTGACTGTTAAGACCCCAGGCGGGAGAGGGTGAGAGGGAGGGTCTCTGCTCACCTCCTTAGGATTGTCCCCTGCGAGACGGAACTTGCGAGGTGTCTTGCTTCGAGCGTATTTGCAGCCATTGAAGTACATGCTCCAGGAACAGCCAAAGGAGAAGGAGGCACCACAGGTGTTAGGATCTTTGCCTTGGCAAGCGCAGGTCCGGCTGAAATGTACAACACACATTATGCACACAGATGCATTATCTGTTCTGCAGCCTTCCTCCTCCCTCAAGAGGAGACCTTGCTGGAGACTGGCATCCAGCACCCTCCCGGTGACTGAGGCACATCCTTCCCCAGCCCCAAGTCCTTCTTCAAACTTCCCTGAGCAGACAGCCAGCTCCCAGAAGCCAGCTCTGCAACAGCCCTGAGCTGAAGGTCTAACCAGAGTCTGCAGTTTGGAAAAGCACATGGGTTAAGACAGGGGGAAGCAGCAGTAAAAGCCGTGAGGGTCACATTTTGTCTTAACTCTAATATCGTGACTAGCTCCAATGCAGACCCCAAACAGGGAATGATGTAAGCCTCGGGGTTTGAATGTGCTTGCTTTGTACAGCCCAGATGCTGGCAGGCCTTGAAATGAAGACACACTGACATTAAAATCCAATACTAAATAAAATCTGGAAACAACTCAAACACACCTCAACTGGGGAATGCATAAACAAACGTCATGCATCCACACAGTGGAATACCACTCAGTGACAAAAAGGAATGCGTTCCTGACACACATCAGCACAGATCAGCCTCAGAAACATCACGCTCGGCAGAACAAGCTGGCTCAAAAGGCTACACACTGTGTGATCCCACCTAGGAGACATTTTCACAAAGGTAAACCCACAAGAACAGGAGATGAGATGTAGTTGCCAAGGGGTGGGGGAAAGAGCTGCTAATAAAAGGCATAGGGAATTTGGGGGGTGATGGAACTGTTCTGTATCTTCATTGTGGTGGTGGTGGTGGTGGCTACATGACTGTAAACTGTGTCAAAACTCTCCAAACTATATATTGAGAAAGATTAATGTCATTGAAAATAAATATACCTTGTGCTGGGGGTTTGGCTCAAGTGGTAGAGTGCTTGCTTAGCAAGTGTGAGGCCCTGAGGTTGATCCCCAGCACCCACCAAAAGAAAAAGAAAATACACACACACACCCCTTTACCCAAAAAGGAGAAAAAACACCAATAAAGGTAGGCTTTGTAAAGACCATCAATACCTTATGTTTGTCTCACACACACACTTTTTAACCACATTATTAGGGTGTTGGTTTGGGGTTTAACAATGAAGCTAAGCCAAGTCAACAGTCTTTCCCAAGCCAGAGCAGGCACCTAGGTCAGGGTCTGTGGGTAAACCAACTCTGCAGACAAACAGAGTCCAGGGGAGGGAGAACTTACCCAGGGTTGCCCAGAATCTATATACCCTGCTGCCCAGAGCCCTGCCAGAACCGTCACCCCACCTCCCCTGCTCCTATCCTCTGTACCCTACTACATACTCATCATTGAGGCCGCATCTCCGGCTGGTGGGGTTCCCATACTTCCGGAGGGTATCAGTGAGCTCCTGGTAGAGGGTGTCTCCCAGGCTGCGGGGGATGCCTTCCCAGGCCAGGATGAGGATGACAATCACAGCATTCTGACAGTGGTGACCTGCCCGGTGCCGCACCAGGCAGAGCAGCTTCTCCTCCAGCGTGTGCCTGCGGATCACCTGCAGGGACATGGGGCTGCACCATTAGCTGCCAGAGCCACGAACCCTTTACTGCTACACAGACTTGTGGGGGTGCAGGTCTGTAGGGTAGTATTTCGTGGGTGTCACCCTGGTGACAACAATCACACAGGTTAAGAGATCAAGTGAGTGAAAACACAAAAGAATTTTAATAGCAAAATAAACTACAACAAAGTCTAAGATATTGGTGGCTTACATAGGTTTAAGGGTAAAAAAAATATAGATAAAACTGTAAGCCAGAATATAGTCAGATTTTATGTTGTCCTAAAATATCTGCAGAGAAAATGTGACATATCTGTGTGTTGTTAGTTTAAAAACCAAGGGGTACGGCACTGTAGAAAACAGTTTTGTGGTTCCTCAGAAAGCTAAACACAGAATTAACATATGAGGTGTGACCAAAAACTACAGTGGGTGTTTAATAAATAAATGATTACATTAAAGACACATTGCCATTAATCCCCCTTAAAACACTCCCCTCACTTCAAACACACTTAACCCAGCATTTCTGCCACTTTCTAAAGCAGTTCTGGAAGTTTTCCTTCACGACTGTCTTTAGTTTTGCTGCTGTGGCTGCTTCAATGTCCTGAACTGATTAAAAACATTAACATTTCAAGGTCATTTTGACTTTGAGGAAGAACCAGAAGTCCACAATGCCAGATCCTATGAATAAGGCGGATGGGGGCATACTGTTTGTTTGTTTTTCCCATTAGTCCTGGGGACTAAACCTAGGACCTCTGCATTGAACTACATTCCTAGCCCTTTTTTCATTTTTAGTTTTGAGACAGGGTCTCAATAAGTCAATAAACTTCCCGGGCTGGGTTTGAATTTGCAATGGCCCTGCCTCAGCCTCCCAGAGTGCTGCGGTAACAGGTGTGTGTCACTATGCCCAGCTCACACCACAATATTTTTACAAGCCTACCTATCTGCTGGATGCTACTTGGCAGCAGCATTCATTGTACATTTGATCACATAAAAAGAGGACTTCCAGAATTGCTGGAATGGTAAGAACAATGGGATAAATGTGTTCAAAGGGAGGGGGAATATTTTATAGGGTACTAATGGCAGTGTGTCTTTTACTGTAAAAAAAAGTTTTAAAAAGTTTAAATAGTCACCATATGTTTTGATCACTCCTTGTATTATCCAATTCTGTGACTTGCAATATACCCAAAAGAACTAAGTGTAGGAACTCAGATACTTGCACACATTATGTCATTTGCAGTATGATTCACAAGAGGTAGAAATGACTCAAGTGTCTATCAGATGATAAATGGATAAACAAAATATGGTATATATGTACCATATGGGTATACAAAAGAATAAAATTCTGACACATCAAACAACATAGATGAACCCTGAAAGCATTAAGCTAAGTGAGTCAGACACAAAGGACAAATATTTTATGATTCCACTAATATGAAGTGTCTAGAATAGATTCATAGAGACAGCACATTAGAGGTCATCAGAGTCTGGGGAGGAGGAACTAAGGAGTTACCGTTAATGGGTAGAGTGTTTCCCTTGGGGATAATGACAAAGTTTTGGAAACAGACGGTAGTGATGGTTGGATAACAATATGGACGTGCTTAATACTGCTGACCTAGACACCTGAAATGGTTAAAATAGAAAATTCTATGATATATATCAATTATGATACATGCAGATTATAGATATAATTTTAAAAAATGATACACCAAAAATTGTACACTTTAAAGGGCCTGAACTATAAAGTCTATAAATTATTTCAATTATTATCTTTAATAAGTTGTTTTAAAAAATGGCCCTGGGCATGACACTGCTCTGCTGGCCCTTTCCTCATTCAGGTTCTGATTCTCTCTCCATACAAAAAGATGCCTCAGGACGAAGGGTCCTGGAAGCTGGGGAGTGAGGTGGCTGAATTTTCCCAAAGGATCCCGAGGAACTGCGACCATGTGTGAGGAGGGAGCCTGAGAGGGGGGCAGGCTGAGGGACGAGGCTTCGAGGCAGGGGATCTGTAAATGAGTGCCAGCAGGTCTTACCAAACAGTCTCCTGGCCTTAGGGAAGCGGGGAGTCCTGCTGAGTAAAGGGCGAGACAGGGAGACCAGCTGGGAGACCACTGCCATCACCCAAGTTAAAATGGATGAAGTCCTAAACCATGGTGGTGGGTAAGGAAATGCGACGAAATGGATTCCAGAGACATCTGGGAGAAAAGTGACTTTGGGACCATCTAACTATGGCTGAGGGACAGGGAAAGTCTTAAGTGACTTCTACACTGTGTGGCTTAGAGACTGGTGCAGTGGTGGGAGAGCTGGGAGCATCCTCAAGTTGGGAGACTCTGCAGCCCCTCAGCAGCTACTTCTAGCAGTCCCGAGCAGGTGGGCCCAGAGGTCAGGAGATGCCTGTGCTGCAGACAGATGTGGTCACAAGTACGCCTGGGCAGGAGCTGTGGTACAAGGGGCTAGCCGTGCAGGCAATACCAATGAGAAAATGAGCCTGATGCCAGGCCAGGGAGCAGTGTGGACCATGACAAAGTAAAGATATTCACTGATCCAAAGGGGCAGGAATTTTGCAGGAAAAAAACAGAAATGTAGAATCTTACATGAAATTTCCCCCTTTAAAATTCTGAGCACCACATTCATTTTTTTGTTGTGGTGGTGATGA
Organism: Hystrix cristata; assembly: GCA_004026905.1. Taxonomy (NCBI): domain Eukaryota; kingdom Metazoa; phylum Chordata; class Mammalia; order Rodentia; family Hystricidae; genus Hystrix; species Hystrix cristata. Next base: position 2,081 of record PVJO010001503.1, on the reverse strand, counting down.
AATATATACAACATAAAATGTACCAAATAAGTGTATACTTCAGGGATATTAGGTATATTCTTATTGCTGTGCAACCACCATACCATCTCTAGAACCTTTTCAACTTGCAAAACTGAAACTTTATTCGTTAAACAACTAACTCTCCCGTCTTCCCTCCTGACAGCCCCTGGCAACTACCATTCTATTTTCTGTCTCTATGAATTTAATTCCTTTAGGCACCTCTGAAATTGTATAAAATCTGTCCTTTTTTTAATTTTTATTTTTTATTTTTTACCAAGAACATGTATTAGTACACTGTATACATAATGATCACATTCATCTTGGTTATTTTGTAAAATTTGTCCTTTTTGTGACTGGCTTATTTCACTACGTGTATGTCCTCAAGGTTCATCTGTATCATACGGCAAGTTGCAGAACTTCCTTCAAACTGTTAAAAGATTGTTTGCATGCTAAACGAAACACATCTCTGGCCAGGAGTTCTTGCCCTGACAAGGTGACACTGGTGCCTCCTTACTGAAGCTCTAATTGTATTACAGTTTTTGGGTCTTTGGAAATCAGTAATACATCAGTAAGTTATTAAGTAATACATCATATTATAATTCCCTGTGATTGCCCGGCTCCCAGTAGACTGAGCTGGGTGGGCGTGTCATGGGCATCAACACATGTCTGTAGACACTGATAGGATAGTGGTCCCTGTGGTAGGGTTTTCAAGGCATTCTGGTCAACCTTTGCTCACTTCTTGGGGTACCTGCTGACTAAATGCACTCATGGGACATGTGTTCAGAGTACACAGTGGGACACCCAGCCACCCAAAGCTGTGATTAAGGCTATGTCATTTTGGCTACCCAACTGGCAAATGCACAAATGTCAGCAGGCATAAGTAGACAGCTTCTTGTGGCCTTTGACACAGGTCTATGCCTACACTCAAAACTTTAAGAAAGCAAGCTCGTCCACAGTCACACTCCTCTGAAGGAGCCCAGCAGGATGGAATACACAGAAATGTAACATCAAAGGCCAAGGGGAGGCACAAACAAACCAACCCCTGAGCGCTCAACATGAACAGTTCACATCTTGTGGGAGAACTGAGAAGTCTCATGCATGCAGTCTCCGAACAGAAATTCCCTGAGCACAAACCAAGGGCAGCACAACACCCACAGAAAACAAAGCCTGCTCTCCCATAAAGGGCTTGGTTTAACCCCAGAGGTTTCCCGAGTCAGTCCTCTCCACCATGCCAAACATCTGCCTTCTGACCTCTGCTACCTTTACGCTCTGCTCTTCTGGCCCACGGAACACCTACCAAGCCTGTTTCTGCTGGCCACAGGTGTGCACTTCTGCGTTTCCCCCTGAGCCTCTGAATGTTCCCGGGGAGCTCCCTCCTTCCTACGTTTGGCATCTTCCATACTTTGCACAGGCCGTCTTAACATCAGGCATTACCCAAGGCCTCTCTTGGTTGACCCACTGTGTTCTCAGATCATTTTTGCAATACAATTTTTGGGCACCATGGTGTACCTTGACTTTGTCCTCCAAGTCCTGGCCAGTCAAGTCTAGAATTTGTCAGGCACACTGCTTTTAGCTGAAGGTACTGAGGTACTGGTTGTAGGTGGGAGTGGGAGGAAGGCGTGCCCTTCTACAAGGTTCTACCTCCTCTGGAAGTTGGAAAGGGGTCAGGCAGTTCCTCTATGAGGTGTGAGTATCCAAGCTGCAAACATGGACCTGAACCTTTGCTGGAAAACAAAACCCAGGCTCTAAACACAGGACCAGGTAGAGTGAGGAGACCCACAGGAGGCGACACTCACCCACTTTGCAATGGGGCACCCGCGGGAGCTCTTCCCCTCCTTCCCGGTGTAGATGACCTTCTCGATCCGGATGGCTTTCCCCTTCTCTCCATACCTAGAGGAAAACAGAAGCCCCATGAATGCGGTGGAATCTTAGAGGAGAACAGCTTATAGCAAGGGAGGCAGGCCTGGTGTGCTGTAGTTTGGGTTTCTGGTTACTAGGGGGTCAAGAGAGAAGAAAGAAAAATGTTTCAACGGTTAGTCTATACTCAGAGGCTCCAGGGACACAGTGGCTGCTTCCAAGTA